>JAOYMR010000004.1:12888480-12905220 GCA_025802075.1 Tenebrosternarchus preto | reverse complement strand
ATAAAGAGAGTGTGTGATGTTTAGACAGTGATAAAGGGAGTGTGTGTGATTAGACATTTTAATAGAGTGTATGACGTGGTAACCTAAGGTCACCATTTTTCCAATATTCCCCATTTCTTCTTTGCTCACTTGTAATCTATGTTGGATGTTTTCACTCCAACCCTGCTAAAATGGCAAAGACACCACTACAATACAGTGTGTCTGTGAAGATCTGAAAGCCTGTATATCAGGCCACGCATGGATATTAGGGGAACTGTGCTGTGATTATTCTCAGATTTTAAAGGCCAAACAAAATCATATGAGAACAACACCATTCATCACTTTCTTGTTATGACACTCAGGATTCATATGTAAGAGCCAAACTGTTTGTTTGTTTATTTTTTTCTTTCTTCCCCTGCATTCTGCCCAACTCGTTCTATTAATAAAAACCTGCTTGGACAGCTGTGGAGGTTTCCCACTGCTACAGAATCATTTTAGACACACATGATCCAGACACTTCCATCTGATCACTCAGTGATAGGGTTAGAGTTAGGGTTAGGGTTTGGACAGATAAATAGTGGTGCAGCCCACATTTTTGCCACGAGAGACAAATATATTACCTTTATAATGAATGTAAATGACTCCTCTAGCTTTTGGAAAACAGCAGTGGATTAAAGGATTTAAGGTGGTGACACATGATTGTAGCTGCCACAGGTCAGCTAAGACCTGTAGTTGAATCATACAGCATACAGCATGGTTTACATTATCACAGCTTAGTTCCACTAGCAGTCTTAGTCATAGTAATATGGAAATGTGTGTTTGTGTGTGTGTGTGTGTGTGTCTTCCCAAATTCACCAGATTCCAAAAGGAACCGAATGTTCAGTGGTTATCAGTGTATTTAATTTTTATTTGATTTTATTTTTTGTCTGCTCTATGAGCAGGTGTAAGTGCTCGGATTTGACTGAAAAGACATTGCCAGTGGCAGAATATATTCTGGTTTCTATCACAGCGATGTGACAGGGAGAGTTTTCATCAGTGCCCAACACAACAGACATTTGGAGCTGCTGCCATCTCATAGCACTGCCACACTACCCAGATCGCTCCCAAAGCCTTTCCATGTGGGCTAGAAAGGCTCCCTCACTAGCCTGCACTCAGGCAATGTACCGCTGCACTATGTGCTGTGTGTGGGCACCAGCTAAGCGGCATGTCAGAGGAACAGCAGTGCTGATGGCCTGAGCATAATGGAACTTATGATGGTAATATTTCTGAACATGCCAGGTGTAAGTGCACTATAAATAGAATAAGATCAGCAAAGATTGCAACCAGCTGTCTTTCTTTCTTTCTTTCTTTCTTTCATGCCATGCAGCTCTACGTTCTCACTCCCTGATTCCCACAGCTGTATAAAGGAAAGGGTTAACCACGATCAAATTTCAAAACTGCATTCTTATTACCTGGAGACTTTTTTTTCATTTTGACTGGCCTGACAATATGAATTTACAAATTACAAGTGAAACCAGAGTATGCGTGTACAGAAGTATGCAGGAAAGCCTTATTTTGGAGACATTTTAGGATCCACATTTAGATTTAGATCTTACATGACCTTTAAAGCAGCCTGTCCTTTGGTTATGGTTTGATAAGAATGTGTTACTAAAGATTATCATCCAACATGATTCTTACTCCAGAAAACTTAGATGTTTCAAATCAGTCTTGAAGGCTGGATGATATAGGTTTTAATATACCAAGCATATGTTTTGAGACAGCATGAGGTTGGTTCATTAAAGCCACAACCTTTCAATACTTCATCACTTGGACTTCTAATCTTTCTAAGAGTTTCTGCTGTTGAAACTCATATTTTAAGAAGCAAGTAGCACAACCAGCATGAATTAAGAGAATTAGGGTAATTTGTAGAGCGATTGTGTAAGAAACAAGCTAACAAACTAACTGAAAAATAAAACCGAGCGAACAAATAATCGATAATATTACTCACACAGTGAATGAAAGTAAAAAGTAAAAAACACTTATAAAATACCTACGTTATATATTAAAATTTAGTTTAGGATTTATTTTGGAATTTATTAGCCTGAATTACAACAAAACTTTACATAAATTTCCCTTTAGTGTACAAATCTTAGAAAAGTAATACACTACAAGTTTCATTTATCATTTGCTCAGACAAAAGGATCGGTTAAACTTTAAAAGCATCTACTCATCCTATCAAAACTTTTCAGGCTAATAGATTTATCGTGTAGCTAATAGAACTGCTTCATCTGGAACATACCTCCGTTGATACCCGGTAATGCTGACTGATCATGGATGCTGACTTATCAGAGAGATAAATCCATGGAAGATTCAACTCCTTTACATATTCACGCCGATGTGAGGGTTGACATACTGTTTAATAAAGAAAATGTGCGAAAAATATCTGCTAATCATCTGAGAGAAAGCACCGCATCCTATTGTGCCACACCTTGATTCTAGTCCGCTACGTAGACTTTGATCCCTTATCGCTTCCATCGGTCGCGTGAGTGTGCAACACAACCGGTATCAAGTAGGCTGTATTTTGCCGCAGTTAACGGTTATTCAAACTGACACCGATATTCCCTCGGAAAAGAGCGCGGGTTTAAAGATACAGTGTTGCAACCGTGGAGCTGTCCAAGTGCTGAAGTCTTTCTGTTTAAACCTGACCCATGAAAGAGACCCTTATTTTCTTATTTAACCTTGAGTAAAATCTTAATCTCTTTATGAAGAGTTTCTTCCCACCCGTCTAACAATATGGAGCTAAAGTTACATTTATCGTAAATGGCCTTTTCTCCAAGTTTACTCCCTGCTAAAACACACTAAATGTCTCACATTATGTGTGCAAATGTATGCATTATTTAGCTAAATCGACATTAAAAACAAACAATAGTTAGTATTTATACTTTACTTCCATTTGTAACGGATACAAAACAGAGTTTGCGGTTAACAAAGTAACCATCTCCAATTGTTCAGTGGAAACATGACAATAACCATATACACATAAAAACACATCCCACTAGAACAACAGAGCGGGAGAGAAAGAGAGACAGAGAGTGAGAGAAAGAGAGACAGAGAGTGAGAGAGAGAGAGAGAGAGAGAGAAGGAGGGAGAGGGAGATGGAGGATTAGTTTAGGCTTCTTTAATTAAAGTAAAACTGATTAGAATATTTTGTTGAAGCATTTCACGTGCAGTGTAAACATGGTATTAAGAGGAGAGGCTAAATAAATATACTCAAATAATTGAAAAAAGTGTATCAGTTATAACAAACAAATTAGCATGTCCCCAGAGGCAAAATTACATATAAGTGCTTTATTAAGAATAAATAAAAATTGAAGTTAAACATTAATAAAAACAAATAAAACCTTGATTACAAGATTAAAGAGTCTAATAGTCTTATGTCTAATGTTTGATTTTCATTATTCTGGTTCTGATTATTCTGGTTCTTATTCTAATATTGTCTGATTCTTTTCTGTAAACAGATATTAAGTCAGTTATAACAAACACCTAAGCATTACATATGTGTTATGTTTTACACATGTGTGTTATGACTGGATTGTGTTTGGAAGTAACAAAAGCAAATGAAAAATCCTGAGGTATACAAAATGTGGTATTTATTTTTACTTTTGTAGACTTGTTTTACTAAAACACTATCTTTACATGTATTAAACAACGACACTGTTAAATGAAAGTTCTTGGCCAATGTGAAGAGGGAATTACAATTAATTATAATTAATTAATACTATTTGATGTTGTTACTGTGACATAGCTCTGATATGTATATCCTTACACATAATACATGACAGACAGTACATACATAGAACAAATACACGATAAACAAAATGCTACATGATGTAAAAGATCATACCAATTCAATGGTGTGAAATGGAGATAAATATAGTTGGCTGTATCAGTAATAGGACCCCTCACACAGATCTCTAGGGGGTATAATTGCAGGACAATTTTTAAGCCGTACTGCCCTCTCCTGGTGGAAGATTAATTGTTAAATGATAAACTTCTTTATTCCCCCTTTAACCCTTGCATTCAGGAACCTCTGCAACTAGGCTTCATTTTGGCCCCAAAACAATCCAAAAACAAAAAGTGCTACAACACTGCAAATTCTAAAAGGTTTATCATGGTTTTGGTAAATAATGCGGTGTAAAACAATCCAATGGTGCAATGTTTTAGTAACTAGTGAGTATAAAGAAATTCAGTCATGTTGAGGAGATTTATGGACTTGAGAACAGGAAACATACATGGAGACTGAATCTTCTAAAATAAGTTAAAATAAAGGCAAAAACAACACAGCACTAAAGAATTAATGATACAAAACACATTCATGACAGATTGCTTAAATGTAATTTGCATAATCAACAACACTTTAAAATAGCTGCTTCCGTCATAACAGCTTCACATGAAATGTTAGTTTGAGGTTTTGGCTGAATTACAACAAAACTTTACAAAAATATTTACCACAGGTATAAAACCCTCGCACATTACAAAGGAACAATACATATATGCAGGAAAGAAGCTCCATAGTGAGGTTTTGATCTCACCAGCTGTGAAATTTCATTAATATAATAAAACTAAAAATAAAAAGGAGGAAATGTGTATAGTTGTTCTCTCTAAGAACGTGATGTGATTTGTGAGATTAAGAGCCTGGCATATTAAGTCTCCTCCTACTTTATTAGATGCTCTCAGCGGGCACATACACACACGGGCCACTTCACTAAGTACACTGGCTTTATGAATGCATTTTACAGGTGTACAGTTGCAGACTGCAGCCCATTTGTTGCCATATGCAGTTTTGCAGTTATCCCCTGCTCTGTTCATAACTGCTCACCACACTGTGGCTTCAGGACCACTGCTGTCTAGATATTACTGATATTATTCTAACTGACAGTGACACTGACATGGGACACTAACATGGCAGTGTCTCTCAGGATTGTATGAGTGTATCAGGCATAGCAGTGTTCCTGGAGTTATATATATATATAATATTTTTTTTACATATGTCAATATCACTGTTGCCAACAGGGGTCTTGAGGTCAGAGACTGACCACTCATGTAGGGCTGGTAGACAGCTAACACAAATTGCGCATGGCAACAGAGCTGCTATAGCCTTTAGCTGATATTAAATTGAATCAAATTCATGTCAAATATGTGGTGAGTGTATGCTCTCTTGTTGGTTCTGGTGTTTTTCTGACACCCTGCTTGGGTTGCTAAACTGTGGTGTAGTTTGTTTCTCCCAGCCAACAGCAATGATTTCTAGAATAGATTTTATAAATCTTTGAAGATTTATAAAAGATCCACAAAAGCATAAAATGCATAAAAGGCTAACATCCTTTTACAAATGGCTGCGTTCTGTTTTAAGCATGAGATGCAGTTTGGTGTACTCACCACCAGAGGGGAGAAAGAGGCCAGTACTCTTCCCCACAAAAATATATAATACTAATTGTAATATCTGTGGAAAGCAATAAGTTGGTCCTTACCTGGTTAGTACTACTTCCTACCCAGTACATATTGGTTCCCGGGGTTTGGTCAAGACATCCAACTGAAAATTGCAAATAATGTCCTGGGTCTTACCTTACCAGTAGAACCTTCTGGATTACCTTTCATATCCATTGTTTGAAGCTGCAGCCCAAAATCTTTTGTAGGCCACGCTTCAACCAAACAGTCAGGCCACACAATGATTACATTATCTTGCTTGTATAAAAATAACTTTGTTGACAATTACATTCAGATGACTGAGAACCCAAAATAAATATCTTTCATTTATCTGGGCAATGCAGAAATGTTTCCATGTTTACAAACATTACAAACAAGACCAACAGACTTTGAAATCATAAAATCATCTGCAGGTGATTAACTTTTGGTTGTTGTGTCTAGCATCTTTTAGCTCTTTCTGTGAGGACAAAGAAGGGAAATCAACTGTTACCTGTTTCTTTAGATTCACAGCTAATAAACTGACCAGACCACCAAGTTTTCACACACAGCCCCTCTGATTCACAAGTGAATCATGCATGCTAACTGATCAGCAGTGATTCCATCTTAATTCTGAAGTCTGCACAACCTCTCACCTCCTTCCACCTGAGAGACATTTCCAAATAACACCTCTGAGACAACTCGGAATGACATTTAATCTGCTTTATATGGGTGACACTCATGTGACCCATTTGAAACAAATAGCAGAAGGGAATGGAAAAGTATTACTCAAAACTGCAATCCTTTTGCAAAAGTCTATGGGAAAAAGTTGGAATCTGTTGGAGGAAGTTCCTGAGTTGTTCCTGAGTTGAATGCACTAAAATGACACAGACATCTTCATAAATACTTAGTGACTTCATTCAAAACGAGGTACTTTTTCCTACTGCTTACGTATTTCTTCATTTGGGGTTATTACACCAAAGCAATACTGATTCAAAATGATTCCCTCACATAAACAAATCGGGGGAAGGGAATTCTTGTGGTACCCACACTCAGGGGAAAGTAGCAACTGCAATCAGAAGTCAGGAGTCAAAACTATTTCACACCGAAATTTGCAATGAGTGTTTGTGAAACAGGGCCTGCACGCAAACAACAACTGCAGTATGGAAAAATGTCTGTTATGCTGGGAGGGAAGTGGATGTTTTGTTTTTATTTTAAGTATAGTTTCTAAACTCAATTGTGAAAGCTGATAATCTACTTTAGAACAATGTGAACAGATGATTCCACATGGAGGAGGTTACATTATGTGAACAGATGATTCCACGTGGAGGAGGTTACATTATGTGTACAGATGATTCCACATGAAGGAGGTTACATTATGTGAACAGATGATTCCACGTGGAGGAGGTTACATTATGTAAACAGATGATTCCATGTGGAAGAGGTTAAATTATATGAACAGATGATTCCACATGGAGAAGGTTACATTATGTGAACAGATGATTCCATGTGGAGGAGGTTATATTATGTGAATAGATGATTCCACGTGGAGGAGGTTACATTATGTGTACAGATGATTCCACATGAAGGAGGTTACATTATGTGAACAGATGATTCCACGTGGAGGAGGTTACATTGTGTGAACAGATGATTCCAGGTGGAGGAGGTTACATTATGTGAACAGATGATTCCATGTGGAGGAGGTTACATTATGTGAACAGATGATTCCAGGTGGAGGAGGTTACATTATGTGAACAGAGGATTCCACGTGGAGGAGGTTACATTATGTGAACAGATGATTCCACGTGGAGGAGGTTACATTATGTGAATAGATGATTCCAAATAGAGGAGGTTACATTATGTGAACAGATGATTCCACATGGAGGAGGTTACATTATGTCTCGAATTTGTCAAACATGAATGGAATGAAAGCTTCTTTTTAGGCTGGGAGCTGGTTGGATCTACTAAATTTTTTTGTGTAGAGAGAGTGTGCTTCTTTCTACATTGCAGTGTGGGTGAGTCATTGCTAGCCAGGAAGAAGTCAATGTAGGATCAGAGTGAACATCCTGCAGTGCAAACATGTAACTGGAATGATGAGCCATTATAGAAATGATTGCACAATTTAAGGCAGCTGGGCATATTTCACATAAAAATGATTTTATACCTTGAAATCAGGCAGGCTTTGTATGGTTTCATATGTATTCTCAGAAATGCCTGCATTCATCTTCACACCTCCTGTTCATCATGCAAACTAATGCCTCACTGACTTACTGTATTACTAACCGCATTGTTTATCCAGAACATGTGACTGTACATGTACACTTTGCCATGTGACTTTTATTCCCTGTGAGTGAGTCTACTGTAAAAAGTAAAACGATTTTAGCATTTGTCTATTTTTATAACCCAGGTTTCATAACCCCTCCAGGTTTTCTGACTTATGTGGTTGGTTATATCTTCACCTCTTTGTTTTTATGTGTTTTCCTGTCATGGTCAGATTCAAATAACCAATACAAAATGAAAAAATTTCATCATTAATGAGGCTCAGTTCATGCAAAACTACCAAACAGTTTAACACTCAAATCCAAAAAAGCGAACACATTTTGCACTCAGAATTAAATTCCAGAATGTATCTTTTAATATACAAGTTATTGTATGAGACATGAGGTATCCCATGTTTCGAATGTTTATATATCATCTACTCTGTGATGAGGCCTAAAGTTTTCAAACACAATGTGTTTTCCACTACCATGCAGCTGGCGTTGGACTACCCTACATTATTCTTTGATCTTGGATTTTGAATGGGACTCATTTTAAGGAGGATAAGGCAGTTATTTTCAAGTGAATGTTGAAATTAACATTCTGCATATGATTGATATAATGCAGCTGAGGAGGCATTTCAGACATAATCTAAGGCGTGTTTCACTTTCAACATGCATCAGATCTAAACTATTGCAGAACTTAGATGCTGGAACTGAAACCACTTTTGACTTAAGATGACAGTAATAGTTGTGTGTAGAAAAGCAGCTGGTTACGAGTGGTGTCTAAAACTGTTTGCAATCTACTCTCAATTATAGTTATCCAAAAGTACCTACAAATCATTTTTGCAAAATCACAAGGCCGCATGCAAATTACAATAGCATAGTTGTAACCCTTGTTCAGGATTACAAAGTAGGGATTCCAATCTTCGCATATTTGTTTTTCCTGTTTAACAGATTTTATTCTTAATTCTTTAATAACAATACTGTGATATCTGGAAAGTTACAGATGAACTCATAATAATCGTAATCTTACATTATCTTAATGATTACAGATTTGTGCAAGATATTAGGTTAATCTCCCTGACGTCCAAATACCGCTAGAGGGCTCAGTAATCACTTTGGTAACAAACAATGAAAGTTTAATGAAAGACCCGAACGCCATCGATTTGATCGATTTGGGCCCAAGAAAAGGTGAGGGCCGACGAAATTTCCGGCGGATGGAAGGACCTTTTCTCTAAAATTCATAATCCGTGATGAATCAACGTCTACAATGTTTATAGTTTAACTCCAGATGGGTACAAACACTGTAAGAGTTCATTTAACCTCAGTGTTAATTCAACGCTGGGTGTTTGTGTATTTATGTACACAAGCCTAGCTAGCTAGCGGTTTAATGTGAAAATGACTCGAACATAAGGTAATTCATATAAGCATTCACTGACTAACACTGAATATGCTTAGCAGCCAAGTTGCCCCTAAATGAACGTGAAATACGTATGCTATTTTCATACTACCGTCGAGAAAGACAGTGTGGTACGCTACAGGTCCGTCTGAAATTCCTACACATGCCAACACTAACAACTTCCGTCGGCTGCGCTCCGTAGTAGATGGGATGGTAGTTTTATTTTATGATTTTTAAAGAAAGCCATCGAGCCCATTTGTAAAGTAGGTCAAAGATAATAATGTATCAAAGATAAGTTCATTGTTTTTGATAGATTAATAAAATGAATAAGTTCTTTTTCAGCGAACTAGTTTTTTTTTTATCTTTGTTTAACAGGCCGACAATTACTTCATATTAGCTATTTACTATACAGACTGGATTTTTTTTTTCTGTGCGAATTATTGCGATTTGTAGCCAACGTTGTCAATTTTATTTTAAACAACACGACACTGGGAATTCGCTAAACAGAGTCACTGGTTTAATTATAAACATAATCTGCTATCTCATTTGAGTTTAACTATACTGGCTGAACCTATGAAGTTCACGACGATCTAATGATCCGTACCTAGATGCTTATTAAACAACCGTCTACTTTTCCCAGGGAGCCTTGTGCAACGTTCAAAATGTTAAATAAATATCTTCGATGGGACGTCAATGCTCCCTAAAAGAGTCAGTCGATCGGCCTGAAGGAAAGAAGAGGGAGTTAATATGGCTGTCCACAATTTATCTGCCAATGTAGTAAGCTTGCCTTGTGCTGCTGACACGACGCGCATAACAACCCATTTAGTTCCCATCATTTCAGAGCTTCTTGTCCCCTCCCCTCCAGACACAGACAACAACATACACCTTAATAGGGGCGCGTCTCCGACATAGCCGCCGACCAATAACCCGTCTGTCTGGGCAGAGACCAAGGGGATGAGCGCTTGTCGAGGCCCAATCAGCGCTTTTGTGTTGCCTGCCGGTGCCGGGGACTGATCGTGAAGAGCTACTGCAGCGCTTCAGGATCGGAAAGTGAACCCGGAGCCAGAGGAACCTGAAGGGTAAAGGCAAGTCAGGTGAGTCCGGGGATTCAGATATGGCCTAGCCGGGATCGGACGTGATTTTGAATTTACAGCGGCGGGATTTGAAATCTTAGGATATATAAGCAAGCATTCATTGTACTATATTAGTGACAAAGAAGGATTCAGAAGGGCTAACAATAGATGATTTCAAATATTTTAGTGAATATCTAGACAATAGCATAGCGGCTTTGCTGGCTAGTAAAGGTTTTCAACAACCACATAGTAGTTCAAAGTAGCTAGCTAATACTATTAAAATGATCTCGGATTGTCTTCGGCGTACAACAAGCCGAGTGTCTCTTAAACAAGTCAGTTGATTTAATAATGTAGTAATATTGAGGAAATACTTTTGCTCAATTGCGAGAGATCGCAGCATTTTATGCGTGAAAACCGTTTCATTGTTTCATCTCGTGTCTCTGGGGGTTAACCCAGATTGGCGGAGAAAGCCTCGCGTCCTCCCGGCTGCGCGAGAAGGCTACAGTAGTGCAGCGGTACACACAATGAGAACCCCAAAAATATACTTATTACGCGGGTATAATTGATCTGGCAAATGTAACACAGATACTTTATGTTAAATGAAAGATTTTGTACTAGTTCTGACTGTTCAGAGAACGGAGCGTTTGGTGAACTGTGTTGAGGGGCACACGGTAGTGTACGGTAGAGCTGATGGCTGTACAATTAGGGAAAAAAAGATCCGAAAATGCATCAGCCATTTACGTAAGTGAGGACGTTCTCTCAACTTGCTCCATATGCACGCAAATGGCTGCCCAGCACTTGACAAGCATAAGGCTTAAATTTAATTCCAACGTGAATGCATGTATTGATCGTAACCGACAGGGAGTCACTGATAAACGGGTGGAGATGACGTTTGGAAAGAAACTCTGATCAATAATATATGCAGTCTATTATTCTTGGTGCTGCAGACACGTCTAAAGTAAGACAGCGCCTAATTTGTAGGCTATACAGTCCGTAGCCTACTATAACGGTCCAAGTGGAACTGTCTTCTACTCGAGTCTTTCTTGGATGCATTCTGCAGACAGCCATCTCTAACTTGACTGCGTAGAGTTAATGTGCTTGCTGAAGTTGCATTTTTTTTTTTAGCATATAGTCGCGTGGATGATGGGAATGTACTGACATCAGCATGCTAGACTATATGTTAAAAATAAAATTAAACACGTCAATTCTTAAATTTCTAATATGTGTAACATAAATTACACATTTGCAGAAAATGACACATTTGCAGAAATAAATAAATAAATAAATAAATAATCATGTTGTTTAAATGACCTGAACAGGATTCTTTAACTTTGCCCTCTAATGATTTAGAAGTTTTTCAAAGGAATGAGTTAACAATTACAATTTGCTTTATACCATGTGTATGGAGTGTTTATAAGCTAATAATACACTGTTGTTTGATCTTTGAAGTTTTCATATGTCTTACACCTAGATTACATGTAAAAGGAACAATGTGGAAATCCGAACTGCGCCACATGTGATGGATGTTTTTTCTGCCCAGTACGGAAACAGTAAACCACATGGGACATTTATTTTGTTTTCTTGCTTAATGATCAAAAGGGTTCATTATGAATTATTTGGAAATGGAGTGTTCTACATCTGGATCCCCGTGATTGGCTCTGGTCTGCTTCTCTCCCACTCGTGTCCATATCTCTTGAGTTGAGTGGGGTGCTCTCTAAGAATCCTTCTCCATATACTCCACCACTCAGTGCTTAAATATGTAGTTATCCTGTCCCAAAGACCCCTTCATCACAACAGACGCATCAAATTAGAGAGGGTTTTTTTTTTTTCCTTTCCTTTTTTCTGTACTCATTTTGAAAAGTGCTGCTTCGCTGTTTGAAGGCTGTCCCACTAGTATCACATCCCCAGACGGGGTCGAAACAATGTTCTTATTGATTGTTATGCTCAAAGGCATTTTGTTTGTACTGTTTCTTCCTCAGTACAGATAGACGATGGAGGAGTGAGTTTGTATTTATTTTCTGCTTTTTACTTTTTTTTTTTTTTCTAGCTATTCATCACTTCAGTCAATGCACCCCAGCATGTGGTCACTGTCTGAGAAGGGATTTCACGCAGTGTGCCCTCTTTAATTTCCATGGCGTATGGTCGCCTTATCTCCAGTGACTGCCTTGTTTAGCTAAACCCATGAGACCCAGGATATGTGTCGCCAGGTGATTAGATGCAGTACACTGTGCTGAGCAGAGACTCTGGGCACTGCCCTGTTTTCATTGGTGTAGATTTCATCAATGATGTGTCACAATATCAAAGTGTGCGCACTTCCAGATGTCATAGGGGCACTGGTCTGTTCAATATTATGGAGCAGTATTTAAGATTTATGTTAATGGACCACCAGAATGTGAAGGGATTGTATACTGATATTCTTTTTTGCGTCATTTGTTATCCAACCTTGAGCCATATGCCATATTTGCATTTGTTTGGATGATTCAAACACATCATGCTACTGACAATTTGAGTTAACGTAACAGAAAAATCTCAAAGTTAAAATGGAGCTTCATGATTGGATTCTGGGACCAGAACATGTTCTTGGCTTCACTTCAGAACTTCTAAATCATCAGAAAAGGCAGTGTTTAGAATTAGCCGTGTCCCCTTGGCAAACATTGCCAGAAGACACAACAAAGTGACTTGTTCTGTAAACATGCACCAGTAGATATATAGCAGTGAAATATGACTACCTGGCCTAAAGTTTTGAAGCGGAACACTGACACCGTTGCTTCTGAGTAGGAAGAGACATATATTGATCTTGTAACCTTCAGCACTTTTTGTCAGTCCATCTACACGGTGCGTTTTCAGCCATCAGCCTGCAAGGCTCGCACTAGGGCCTGGCTTTTGGGTTCTGTGTGATAGTTGGTTAAAAAGAACCATACTGTTGAGCTGTGGGGTCCAGAAGGTTTTGATTCATGGTGCTCCGATAAGCCTGGAGCTGTTACTCTCACTCAGTGAGATAAGGCCTTTGGATCTTAACCACAAAAAAACTATTGGCTCTATAGGATACATTGGAATGAACAGCATTATTTAGTCAGAACGTTCTTTCAAAAGTTGTTCCTTAGAACAGGTTTAGTGTTCTATTCTGCATTCCATTTTTAGGTAGCTAATTATTAACAATTTGTTGGTCAGACTGTATAGTTGTTCATAATTAACTTCTATGTATAGTTCAGTCTTTAAACTTGACATGTCTGCTTTATCTACCATGGCTACCTAGATGAAAATATCTGCAAACTTAAGTTTCATGAGGGCACCTGGGTGTAAGTTTCAAAGCAGAAGAGTTGTTTATTTGAGCAAATTTGAAGAGATCTCTTTCTGCACCACCAGCAAAAGTGACATGGCTCTGTCCTTTAGAAACATGAAATGTGTGGTAGTACTATATCAGGAGGCTGGCCGCCCTCCCTTAGGACTGATGTTCTCAGGTGTTTTCAGGTCTGTGGACTGTAGCTACCACATAATTTTTAGACACTCCTAGAATTAATGTTCATTTTGTGACCTGCACTTACATAAAATAGAGCTGACTGCCTTCTATTTTAAGAAACAAGAAATCAGCATAATTAGCTCTTAATCAGGAAAATGAAGTTTATTTAAAAATCCACCCAAGTGAAACTCCTTTGAGGGTGAGAAGCCTCGTCAGTCGCTGCCATGTGCTGCTAATTGATGTGTGTGGTGCTAATAAACGTTTGTGATTTGGAGGATGAACAAGGCTTTTATCTTGCTGCCTTGCAAGATAAACCTCCCCCCTCCTCCCCGCCCCGCCCAGCCCAATATGACAACAAAAACAAGGCAAATGTAAAATACATCTTCATGCGATTTTGATGTACCACAGGGGTATGTGTGTCAGTATTTGGATAAGCTGTAACATTGGTCAGTATTGCGGTACAGGTTAATCACAGCCAATAACAAATGATTAGATTCGACATTTAGCTTTAGCTACAATAACAAATGATCCACGGACACTTGGACAAAGTTTTAAAACTGCTCTCAGGGTAATACTGAAAATGTGCCGGCATAGTGTCTGTCTTATTTTTTTGTCTTTTAGTAACTTTATCAAAGTCTTGCCTTCTTAGGTTTGTAAGAACTTGCTTTTGCAACTACCGTTGCATTAACACACTTACAGATATGTATCTGCACTCTAGGCGCAGACACGTTGAGCCACTCGGTGTGCAGTGTGTAGAGGATCCCAGCACTTGGAGGAGAAATGCTAATCATCAGTGTATCAGCAAGTCAGTCTGCAAACAAAGCTGCAAGAGCTCTAACCTCAGGTTCATGTCTGATGGGAAATGTGTAGCAGCTTTTAGTGAGAAATCCTTGTCGTGGTCACCTCCATGCCCAACACTCGAACGTGCGTTTTCTGCTTCGTGTGACGGCTAAACCAAAGACCACCACGAAAGGTGCAATCTAAGACTCCTTGGTTCTCATGCTGCCAACATGGGAACGGCAGCTGGAGTGAATTCTTCAGTGACTCGAGTTGTCCGTGGTGTTGCATGGGTCGAGGGTGTTAGCGGCTTATTTATCGGCATTTCAGCCTTTGTGTCTGCGGTATGACTGAGAAGAGGAGTGTTCGACTCGGTCCACTGCGCCACACGCCGGTGTACCGGCCCTCTTCACACCTCGGTGGAGTGGCTGTGTTCAGTGGGCTTCACGTAAGCATTATTAAACCCCACACAGAAACAATCAGGCCAGATGAATGGCTCCCTGTGAAGTTTAATTAGAGGGCCTTCCTGACGTTAGAGCCAGGCAAACAGCAGCAGGGAAGAGCACAGCATGTGTCCTGCACGTGATGGAGGAAGTGAGGGTGCATGCATCCGAGATGTGGAAAGTTGAACAGAATGTAGCTGTATGGACACCTACAAGCCCCGCCCCCCCCCCCCACTAAACACACAAATGTCTTGTGTTGACTCAACGGTTCCGTACACCTGAAGTATCCAAAAGTTCATTACTTTGTACAGCATGTACTGTGTTTTTCACTGCTGTTTTCAATAGGGTGAAAATTGGATTTGAAGATTTGCCATTAGATTACATGAACTGTACAGCGTCACCGCATGTGAGATGAGATTGCGAGCTATTGATCCACACCAAACCAATTTCATTGAAAAAAAGATGAAAACTGAAGGGAAGGGAGTGTAGCATTGGGCACTTGATCCTGTGTGTGTAGTGCAATGCTGTGTGCTTTATTTACTCTACTGGAATTCATAGGGGCTTTTACTGTTCAATGTGTCACTCATTGTTCTGTTTTGTTTACCAGGTCAATAGTTTTCATGCTCATTCTTTGACTGTAACTTATCTTGTTAATGCTTGTTCAAATGTAGTTGAATAAGATGGAGTCACCACATTAAATCAAAGGTCTGACTAGGACTCAATTTTTGACCTGTATAGATTTTTTTTACAGAGCATTGACTCTGGTTGTTGTTCCTGTGTTCCTGGGATGGAGCCAGATGCGTGTTGTACAGTCGTCCCATCTCCTCTGCCTGACCAGGAGTGGTGGCTGTGTTTGGGATGATATGTATTTTGGAGTGTTGTATTTTGAACATGTGATATGTATTTTTGGACGTGTGTTTTGGAGCAACATTCTTGATGTGGCGGTGTGTGTGTGTGTGTGTGTGTGTTTCTGGAGAGAGGTGACCTGCGTGACCTTGGTACTGCCACACTCCCTGCTCCGCTGGACACTCGCGACGGCCCTGTTGGGACTGACTAAGCTCTGTCCTCACCAGGCCACGCCACTCTGTTCTGAAGCTGTGTCAGTATGTGGCCATACAGAGCTACTTTTATTACATGCTTTCCACCTCATTCTTTGTTTCTTTTTTTCTGACGCGACCCCTGAGGACTAATCACACAGTGTGACTTTGGATCATCCGATTAAAGTCTCTGCTGTCTGTGAAGCGGGCTGATTTTGAGCTGATCTGGGACCTGTCATTGTTGTACCCTTTGCCCTGCTATTGCCTACTGTGAGTTTGCCGGCTGGTCCACTCTCCTCATCTTGACGCACATCTCCTCACATGAGCCTGTAAGCTCCGAGGTCCAATGATATTTTAACCTTTGCAGGTAAAAGGCTTAAAATCTCTATTACTAAAATCTCTATAAATCTAATCTTTTCACCTGCTTCTTTGTCTTATTACTGTGTAAAACACATGCATATAGTGCCATCCTTTGAATGGTGAAGGTTTTGAATGAGTGATCTATTTGAACTTGTATGAAAGGTTAGTTATGGGAATCTCCCATGTAGTTTATCTTTATATTTTGCTGCCAGGTGGAATGTTGTTCGTGTGTGTGTGTGTGTGTGTGTGTGTGTGTGTGATGATGTAGTATAGATTAACAGGGTGCATGTTCAGATCACATGTGCTATAGATTAACAGGGTGCATGCTAACAGGGCGCATGCTCAGATCACATGTATTATAGATTAACAGGGCGCATGCTCAGATCACATGTATTATAGATTAACAGGGCGCATGCTCAGATCACATGTATTATAGATTAACAGGGCGCATGCTCAGATCACATGTATTATAGATTAACAGGGCGCATGCTCAGATCACATGTATTATAGATTAA
>JAOYMR010000004.1:12843367-12874028 GCA_025802075.1 Tenebrosternarchus preto | reverse complement strand
GTTGTATAGGGTTGAGGTTGTGTAGTGTTTGATGGGGTTGTGTAGTGTTTGATGGGGTTGTATAGGGTTGAGGTTGTATTGGGTTGGATGTTGGATGGGTGGAGTAAGATGGGTGCTGTATCTTTCCTCTATGGGGTGGGGTTGGGCTTGCCCTAGTACATCAGTTCTGTAGGCTGTAGTCTGTTCCAGATGCTCTGGCTCTGTAGCAGATGGGCAGAAGACACCCCCCCCCCCCCATTGTGCAGATTTCACACTAAGCTCCCCCCAAAACATTGAAACAGCAGGGTAAACAATCGCAGTAATGGTAAGGTTGGCCAGGTCATGTAAAAACATGTGCTGAATTACCTCAGGATTAGGACTGAAGAAGTGTGCTTGTTCTCTAAAGGAGGGTTTGTGCGTGCCTTTCTCCAGGTTCCCGTGGTCCAGAATGCTCCCTCCTCTGTTCAGCCTTCACCCATCCACAGCTCACAGGGGCTGAGCAAACTGCCTACGCGACCGACCATGCACACCTCTGAGCCCCAGAACCTCCGCACAGCACAGGTGGGTGGGGGAGATGGAGGTGGGTGGTGGAGGTGGAGGTGTGAGGCGCTTTGCGCACACACAGTTTTATTTAGTGTTTAGTTGTTGTACTAATATTTGGTGTGTTTTTTTTCTAGTTGTTTTTCTTTGTAATTTTCCAAGCTATTATTAAATTACTATTAATGAATATAAATATAAATTAATGTAAGTGTACATTAAATAGATTTGGATTGTCTGCTGTTCCATTAGTTTTTATGCTTATTGTTTCGAATACTAAATTGACGAGACATTTTAGATCCTGTTTCTCCTGACACAAAACAGTTGTCCTTAATTTCCCATGTTCCGCTGTAGTAGCGGTGTGTAAATAAAGCATTACACTGACATCTAGTGGCGGCGCCTTTAACTGCGTGTCCGTATTTATTTCTCTGCGTGTTTGTTCCAGGGCCACACGGTGATCAGGTCCGCAGCCAGCGCCTCCCTGCCGCCCATGATGATGTCCCAGCGGGTGATAGCGCCGAACCCAGCCCAGCTGCAGGGGCAGAGGGTGCCGTCCAAGTCCAGTATGTCCCGGCCCTCCACGGGGGGCATGAGCAATGCCGTGAACTACCAGCAGGTGCGGCCGCCCTAAACAACCCCCCCGCCACCACACAGACAGCACACCATAATGAGGTTAGGGTGCAGGGCACCGTGTGCTGAAGGCTGAACGGGAAACACCATTACAGAATGTAGTGTTGCCCCCTGTAGTTAAAGCATTCAGTAATAGTGGAGTGCACATACCTGAAGTGGAAGCGGAGACCCACACCGAGAAGAAGATTAATAATGAGAACACCAGCACCTCATTCATCATTGCTTTACTGAATAAAGTGACACAGTCGCGCTGAGTAACGCTTCCTCCGTGTACTACAGGCTGCCGGCCAGCAGGTGGCGACCTCGCAGCGCTCCAGCTCCTCCACGGCCATCTACATGAACCTGGCCCACATGCAGGCGGGCGTGGGCGTGGGAGTGGGCGTGAGCGGTGTGGGCGCCGTCAGCCCCTCCACGCTGCCCAGCAGCTCCAGCGTGGGTGGGGTGGGCGCGCTGGGAGACCAGGCCAGCAGCCAGGCGGCCGCCAAGCTGGCGCTGCGCAAGCAGCTGGAGAAGACGCTGCTGGAGATCCCTCCGCCCAAACCGCCCGCGCCCCTGCTCCACTTCCTGCCCTCCGCTGCCAACAGCGAGTTCATCTACATGGTGGGGCTGGAGGAGGTGGTGCAGAGCGTCATCGACAGCCAGGGTGAGGCCACGCCCTAAAACCCGCTGCTCAGCCAGGGAATGGAGGAGTGGGCGGGGGATATGAAATATGAACTATTTTTTTCTCATAGTTACTTCAGGGGTTAATCTGCTTCTTGTTTGTTTTATTGCTGAACCGTCTGCTTTAATGTCAGAGTTTTGGCGTCTGTACTGGGTGAATCTGTACTGGGTGAATCTGTACTGGGTGAATCTGTACTGGGTGAATCTCATGGTAAACAACAGACTGTGCAGTCTTACACAGATTGCACTGTGTCATTCACATGTTAATATCCCTGTTAATAGCACAGTTAATAGCTTAGTTAATAGCACAGTTAATATATCTCCTAACACATGCATGCGTTAATATATGCTAATAGTATGGCGTGCGGTTTGGTGCACTTTAGCCCTTCAGAAGAGCTGTGCTTGGTAAAGCAGGACACACAAGCAGGACTCAGACGCCCCGTTTTCTGTGGCAGGTAAAATGAGGGGGTCTCTGGCCCGCATGGACCCTTTCTTCTGCGCCCAGTGCCGGACTGACTTCACTCCACACTGGAAGCAGGAGAAGAGCGGGCGCATCCTGTGTGAGCAGTGCATGACCTCCAACCAGAAGAAGGCCCTTAAGGCGGAGCACACCAACCGGCTGAAGAACGCCTTCGTCAAGGCCCTCCAGCAGGAGCAGGTTGGCACCCTGCTCAGATCCCAGCAGCACCACCTCAACGGGTGCCCTGCGTCGACTGACTGGCCTCCCCTCTCTCTCTCTCTCTCTTTCTCTCTCTCTCTCTCTCTCTCTCTCGTGTGTTAGGAGATAGAGCAAAGGCTGCAGCAACAAGCTGCTCTGTCCCCGAGCTCCACCCAGACCGTACCCTCCGTCAGCAAGGCTGAGAGCATGATCCGACACCAGGCCCTCCGACAGGTACTGCCGCCCTCCGTCACGCCCTCCGATCACCCCTAACCCCTCCCTCAAGCTCTCAGCACAGGTATCATCCGTGTCAAGCTTTCCAGTACACATCCACCATGCAGGTCCCACCCACTTACCATAAAAACACTTTCTCACATGATGTATCTTGAAACTGATATTCAAACAGACCCATAACATCTATGCTAATAATTATGGCCCTTTAGAGAACCAGTAGTTATTTAGACTTTGGCAGGTATTTCAACTCTGCTCCAGTAGGAAGCCCTCGTGGCTGATGGTCGTGTGTGTTTGTGCAGGCCCCGCAGCCCCAGGCTGCCCTGCAGCGTGGACTGTCCAGCTCGGCGAGGGGCGTGCTCTCCAACTTTGCCCAGGCCTCCCAGCTGTCTGTGGCGAGCGGCCTGCTGGGCATGAGCAGCAAGCGCTGCGGGGGCGGAGGCATCGGCGTCGGGGGCGGTGCCATCGGCGCAGGGGGCGGAGGCATCGGGGGCGGGGCCAGCGGCCGAACACAGCACGAGAGCCGCCGGCAGATCTACAACATCCCAGGTGAGATGCCCTACGAGGCCACGCCTAGCTGCCAGCCCACACCGGGTCCTTCGCCATTGAGAGTCGCATGTTTGCGTTTTGGGTTTTGATACACATTCTGTTTGGTTGAACTTCCTGTCCGTCTCTGGCGCGCACAGGTCTCAACATCGCCTATCTGAACCCGGGGGGTGTGGCAGGACACAAGGCATCTAGCCTAGCAGACCGACAAAGGGAGTACCTGCTGGATATGATCCCTCCTCGCTCCATATCTCAGTCCATCACCGGCCAGAAATGAGTTCTAGCAGAACACAGACCACCGGGGTCCTTCAGGATGCCCCCCCACACACACACACACACACACACACACATATATATAGAATACACATACAGACACACACACAAATATATGCATTCATGAGCACACGAGTGCACGTGCACGCGCGCACACACACACACACACACACACACACACACTCACACACTGCAACCATCACCCCTGTCGCATGCAGTGCCTGTCCGTGTGCCTATCCAACTAACCCATGAGAACGATTCAGCCAGATGGTGAGCACCAGATTGTCAGTGCATCTCAACTTCCATTTCCAACTATAGCAAAGCTCTTTGTTATTTCAACTTATCACTGTTATCACAACTTATAATTGCTGTTTTATTATTATTATTATTGTTATTATTATTATTACTTCTGTTACAGGTATTCTTAGTAGTAGTTTTCCCCCCCCCATTGTTCTTTTTTCTTTCTTGAGGGAGGGGGTTAGATTGCAGGGACACTTTTGAAATGTTTTGGTTTTGTTGTGTTTGTTTTGTTTTTGCTCTTTTCCTCCTACACTTTCTCCCTGTTACCCTGTGAATTGATGAGCACTTGCTCTCATGTTATCAAAGCCCTTCTTCCGTTTGCGAAGGCAACCCACGTTGAAGCTTTTGACTCTAGCGAAGCTGAACCAGAGCACCTCTGCTGGGCCCTCCTTCAAGGCCACAGCATTCGCGGCGAACACATTCTAAAGCTGCCGCCTCTGGGGAAAGATCTCCAGCGACTGAGGTTGCCCCGGAGACTGAGGTTACACCGGAGACTGAGGTTGATGGAGAGACAGACCTTCCTGGCAGACTGACTCCGAGACACAGGAGCGTCCTCGTGGAGGACAGCAGGCGCCCGTTGTCTCTGGGCACCGCCGCCGTGCACCGTGCCCAAGTGCACTGCTGCCCGCGTCCCCTCGAGAGCCCTCCTTTCCCGGGATGCCTCCTGGCTGTGGTGTGGTCTGCGGAGGGAAGAAGTTCCATCACCATGAACTTTATTCACTTTTGAGTTTCGAGTCTTTTGAGTCTTCAGTGATCTTAGTTTTTCTATCTTGTTTTTTTTTTCGTTTTTTCTTTTTGGCGGCGTCTTCTGCTGAAACGGTTGCGTATCTCAAAGGTACTTTTACCACAGGAGACGATAATCATCAAAAAAGTAGTTGGAAACTATTCAAATGTCTATATGGTTTATGTATAGATTCTTAGTAAGAGAGAAGAAGGTTTACGAGGAGATGCTTATATCTATAATGGCATAGACAAGGTTCAATCAAGCGTGTTGGAGCAATGCAAGGTGCCTCCACAAGGGGGTGCTTTTCTCAATGAGAGCAAAAGAAAAAAAAAAAAGGAAAGGAAGGGAGAAAAAACCTTTTAAAGAGAAGAAGAACGTTTGAGCAGTCCGGCTCCTGAGCTATGGGTACCACCATAGTGTCTCTGCAAGAGTTAGGAGAGAGACCGTCCCACCGCATGTCGTTTTTGAAGGCGGTCCTGACACTTCAGCGAGGTGTTAAAGAGAGGCAGAGGGGCAATTGATGCTAAAGGTTGAAGCATTAGCAGTGTTTGGTCAATATGCAGTATTAGTGATTGGGTGGGTGCTGCCATAGATTTAGAATCAGAATCATAGCGCTTTGTTTCGGTGCTGTTCAAACATTTAAACCACACGTCCGTTTCTCACTCTCACAGCACTTGACTGACTCCCTGTCAGCTGCGTCACGGAGGCAGTATGAATAGCTTTTTCAGGAAAATGGGCTGGTTGCTCACTGATCATAGTTACAGGAATATTTAAAGATTCTGATATTTGGGGGCACGCTGCAAGAGTTTAGGCACTTCCCACGACCACCGCATCCCGCCTGCCGTCCCGCGTCCTGCCGTCCCGCGTCCTGCCGTCAGTCTCGCTGAGGTCGGCATGGCAGTGGAGGAGGAGCGGGTGAGCTGGAGCTCCTGAGGAGTTCTGGGGTCATGGCAGAATCCTGGTCGGATGTGAACCTGGTCAGTTCAGTACTGTTTTGAAGGCTATATGTCATGTTACTGCTCGTGATGGAAATGATGCAACTTAAAACCAGTCATTGAAACTACCTTGGCTTTGATTCGCAGGTGCAATATTAGATCGTAGAAAGTTTACGCTTAGAAAAGATTATCTAGTGTCTGCTTATACTCACTATTAATCACTCCCCTTTAGTAAAGCCATTCAGTTTGTTCTTCTTTCTAATTTGTGTTTTCTACGTCCTCTTGAAAAAGAATGCAGTGTGTAGTCACACCCTTCTCTCTCTCTACTCTCTGCCAGACTGTAATGGATATGCTTCTATATACCTTTGTTGATATCGACCAGTTAGATTTTAAAATGTCATTTTCTAGGATTTTTAAATATTAAACTTACTTTGATGACTCCTCAATTCAGTTCAGTTTGGTTTGTTATTTAATTTGTGATCTTTCATACAAAAAAAATCAAATTTAATCTAAAAAAAAAAAAAAAAAGAATGAGATGACAACCCAATATTTGCTAGGTCAGAAGTAATAATGACATTGTACATATGCTTTTTTCTCCCTTGAATTAAAAAAATGAAATGAAATTAAAATGGTTGTATATTGTGTAGAGAAGCAAACAAAAAGCCATGAATATTGTGAAGCTTGTCATTTCGTTTTGTGATCACTGTGTATTATTGTGTAACAAATGTGCAAAATGTACGGGATTATACTTCTCTTGTTTTTGAATGAGCTATTTTCGGTGCATTTTTCTCCCTGGCTGTATGTTTTTGTAGTATGTAGTATTTGCAAAAGGAAAAAAAAAAACCACGATTGTCCTGGTGGAGTGTTTGGTTCATTCTGCAGTCTTTGGTCTGAGACACGATGGGATATTTTTGTATATGTTACTTTTTGTGTGTGTTGCTTTTTTGTCAATAACATTGAAGTTAAACCAATGTTCAGTGAACACATTTATTTCTGTAGGTATCCCAAGTGTCCACCGCCTAAGACCTGCAGTGGATCTGACATCGACAGTATTACCCCACCCCAGACCAAACCCAAAGCACTCACCTGTAGATGCAAAAAGAGACAATGCACACATTACCTTCATTTATCTTGAGTTGAATTACAGGGTGGCAGTTACCCTTTTGGGAGACAATGTAAATTCTCATTTTCTACTTCACCTGATATAAAAGCTTTCTTCAGTATGCCTCTTACTCATGTTTCCCCCTTGTGGGGGAAGTTTGCAATGCTCTTTTGTTTTTCATGGAAAGTTGTATACATTGTATACGTCTACAGTTTAAATAAAACTTTTGTTTTGACTGTTCTAATGCTTGTGCTTTCAGTTTAGAAAAATCTTAAGAGTGGGACAATTTTGCACACTTTCAAGTATTGAATATAAAGATTGTAACATTCTTAGATATTCTTTCAGGTTTCACCACCAGTAAGTGTCCATAATTTTCTGATTGGACAATCAGCTTTTCTGGAGACGAGCGTTTTAGCGCCGGGGTTTACGTCTCTCCACTGTGTGATGTCACTCTAGAAGCCGCATCATTGTTTCAGTACTTTGTCGTTCTTGTATTCATATGATCTTTTTATTTTCTCTGATTTCTTGTAATTTGTTGAAGTGGGAGACTAGGGCTTGGGTCACATTTTCTTTGATTTTTAATTTTCTTACGTTTTGAATCTTTTTTTAAACAGACTTGTCTGCAATTCCACCAGTTTTAATATTCAGATCTTGGCAATATGTAAATCTGTTTTGTTAAAAAAATGTAATTGAGTTTTAAAAAAGTGTATTAATTATATGAACAACTGGGTATTGGCTTAAACAAATGACTTTGAATCAAGGCTAAAAAAAAGTGCTTTTTGTCAAGTTTTTATTTTCATTTGGAACATTTAATCCAGACCTTTTGCACATCCTTGATATTTAACTGTCTAAAAAATGGAGATGAAATGGAAAAAAAAAATGCTGTTTGATTACTGCCGGTTGATTAACAACAATTATGCATTGACTGAAAAAAATAAGCTAATTTTGGAGGAAATAACTTTGTAATATTTATCTCTTGCAAGCTATGTTTAATAAAGGATGGAACAGTTTACCTCTGGGAGTGACTCACTTTTATACATTATTTCTCATTTATATCAAAAATAATTTATCTGTTTATTTTCAGCTTTGCTTTTAGATGTAGGACAGTTACAGCAAACCTTACTTGCTAAATTCTCCCATTTCAAACAGGAATGTTGCATGTTAATTCAGCTTTTCAGTGTACAACCAAAAATAAAATAGTTATTCTGTATTGCTTGTGTCTAGCGAAACTCTGGGTTGGAGTGCAGATGCAGGAAGCTGGAGGCATTTTCAGCCCAGTCACCGAGCAGAGCAGCAGCAGCACAGTCATCGCTTCTCCTGGTTCAAACCACTCAACATGCCAGACACTTGAAACCAAGGAGTAGTCAGCCAATGGAAAGCAAGAAGAAGAATTTCAAGGTCAGATTGCAGAAGGATAATAGTAGTTCAGCTGTCAGCTCGACTCAGTTGATCAATTTACTGATACGATTGTATACTCTTACAATGCTGAATGTGCTATGTTATGTTTAGGAAAAAAAATCTTAAAGTACTGTGGCAAATAGTAATTTTCCATGGTAAAACAAGATTACTAGATCTTTTTTGGGGGTGGGCTGATGTTTCTAGAGACTTATGCTGGAGACTAATCCAGTGGTTCTGAATGATTGTGCAGGAATCTTGGTGAAAAACGCTGTCTGTTCAGCTTGGGTTGGCTGGATCTTCTGTGTGCTTATACTTTCCACTACTGCATGCCTCCTGGAACCCTGCCAGCAGGGGCCACTCTTCACAGCAGAAATGTCTCAACAGCCTTCCCCCTGCTGGTAAGCCTCCCTATGCATAACATTGTCTTATTACACATAACAGTTCATTTTAGTTGCTGTGAGTAAAATAAACAAATGTGAATAAAACAAGAATAAAATAAGATGACACAAATGCATGCATACGTTTTTGCTCTCAGCTGTTGAGACCTTGGATATATTTCTCAGGTGGTAGAATGCAGTTTTGCAAGCTACTTATTTGGTTTTTAACTAAGGTTGCTGTCTAAAGTAATTGGTTTTTGACAGTTTTAAGCCTCCACAGGTGGCCACTCTAAGTCTGTCAGTACAACATTTCTCATTTCACCATTCCCAGTAACTAAGAATTTGGTTTTGTCTTTGTTTAAGCTGTAAAAATTTGAGATACATTCAGGATTTTTCTGTCCTCTAGATGTTCAGTGAAGGAAGTTAGACATTTGAATGTCTGTAGCTAGGGATATGCATAATTGTGCATTGCTTCTATTGGCGAAAGGAAATGTATTTAATTATGCTGGTCTGAGGACTGAGCCTTGACTCCACAAGGCAGCAAGATGCTTACATGTACAAGCTACTAGTGCAACATAATATCTCATGTAGGTTTGAAACAAGCAGAGTTTGAGACCAAGCCAGTTTTTTTTAGCCAATCCAGTATTATCTTGTGACCAGCTGTATCTACAGTGGTGCTAGAATCTAAAATAACCTGTATATGTAATTTATCTGCATCATGATTCACTTCAAATTCATTTAAGAAGTGCTGTTTCTATGTTATGATTAGCAAGATAGCCAGACTGGAAGACTGGATTTGAGATAATTGTATAATTGAATAGAAACCAAGCATACATTTCAAACCACTAATGCACTTTCTTTAAAATATGGACCAACAAGTGTAGTGTATATGTACGTATGTATATATAGTGTATATGTATGTGTGTATATATATATATATATATATATATATATATATATATATTTCTTTGTTTTACCTGTTGCCACTTCTATCAATTAAAAGGACTCACATGGAATAAAATGGTTAAAATGTTTGCCTACAGGGCCTGATGCTCATCGCCAGGTTCGTGTACACAGACTGATCGGCGGCACTGTCGATTTTGATTGTGTGAGGTTATAACAATGGTGGATGTTTTCCTTAGCATCAAGACTGGCTGTGTCCTGCCAATACAAACAGGGCTCTGCCCTCAGAGGGTTCATCATCATTGAGCCGGAACATCAGAGACAATAATTAGTTGGTTCGGGCTCATTTGTAAGAGTGACAGGAGAGTGAGTGGAACAGAACTGCAGAACAGATAGAGTGTTTTATTTTGAAGAGCATATCTGTTACCTGTTATCAAGGTCTGCATAGTTAGAGACAACCTTCCCCATCTGGATATACTTCAGAGATCTTCATTGTTTTTCTGCCAATTCAGAGGGTAGTGAGTGATGTTTAAGATGATCATCAGAATGTTTCTCCAGCTGTTAAGAAGCAGAACATGTAATGTTGATAATATATATTATGACATTGACAATAAAAAAAACAAAAAAACAAAATGGTCTCAAGTTTAAAAAAATGTGAACATGTGCCAAAGATTTGGGCATCTGGTCCAGATACCAACTGGATGCCTCCCTGGGGACGTGTTCTGGGTATGTCCAACTAGGAGGAGACCACGAGGAAGACCCCAGTCACGTTGGAGAGAGTATATCCATCCATCCATCCCAGTGAGATTGTATTCTGGAACATGTCACACTCAGAATGAAATGTAGGAAGGGCTCTTTCCTTTCTGCCTACACATGTACAGTGAACATTCACAACCATATGATTATTTTCAGGAACTTTTATCACGGTTTGGTAAATAGTTAAGAGGTAGTTTCACTATTTACATTCTCTCACGTTTTGCTTCATTACTCGTGTGCCTGCACATCTGGGCAGGGAGGACCATATGGGGTGGACCATGTGGGGTGGACCATGTGGGGAGGACCATGTGGGGTGGACCATGTGGGGTGGACCATGTGGGGAGGACCATGTGGGGAGGACCATGTGGGGTGGACCATGCAGGTATTTAGGTCTCAATGAGTTGAAAGTGTTCTGTTATCTAGTCCACAGGGTGAGAGGCTTCACGACCACAGCTGGAAGGCCTCTGCTGATACCCCACCTTCAACCCCTTCATAATGTAGAGACTCTGGGATTGTGTAATCAAAGATTGTGTAAGAGGGGTAGTAAATTAACAGAGTTTGTGATATATTTGTCAGTAGAAATTTTTGTTCTTCCTGAAATTATTAGAATTTTGTTGCTAGATTAGTTATTCCCACAGATGATAAACCTTAGACTGCCTTCCTTGCTAATTTGTTAGTGGATTAATGGATTTTTATTTATTTATTTATTTATTTATTTAACCTATTCCAATGTATCCTGATATTGTATGACATTGAGAAATGGTGTTATTGGCAACCAGGAGTTCAATGAAACCTGTATTTTTGGCCCAGCATTAGTTCAGGCCTGATCAAGTCCTTTTTAGCTTTGATGTGGAAAAGAGTTTTGAGTCACCAAACGATTTGACCTTATTGCTCATTGAATGAGCTTTGGGACTTGTGTACTGTCATTTTCCTGTCATCCACGCCAGTGTGTTTTCTCTGCCTGGGCCTCATGAGTCATGGGGAAACATGTGAGGAGGGAGTGAAGGTCAAAGGCCGTCACTGCTCTGGAATGTGGCCTCCAGTGGTGAACACTCCCTCACATCAGGCCAGCTGCTCTGCACCAGACCCCTGACAAGGCTGGACCTGTCACTGTCTTCTCATGGCTCCTCCCCTTCCTCTTCACTGGCTGGTTCTGCCACTGAACACTTGTTGTTTGTTCCACATTAATCAGTAACAGTGCTGGTACTGAACGCTTGGTGTTTTATTGTATTCTGCATTGAATCCAGTTCTTTTTCACAGCAGCTGTTGAGGTATGCTTCACACATTGAGTTGTTTCTGAATCTCAGGCATTAAGACTTGTTGCCATTGGGGGTCAGCCTTGAACAGTATTAAGTCTTGGACTCGATGCCTATTGTAGAGTATGGGGTATTCATGATGGTCATGTTCAATTATTTGTTATTCTATGATTAGATTTTTGTAGTGTTAATAACTGATGTCCCTTTCATACCATAAATCATTACATTATCTATTCCATAAAAGTCCATAAAGATCTAAAAGGTCTAACAGAAACAGATCGTTCACTCTTTGTCAGCAGGGAATGTAACAGCACATTGTCCATTGTCATGAAGAGGCATTTCACAGAGACTCATATGTGTTTCTAATTCCCAGCACAATGTGCTAAGGCTATGGAGCAGATGGGGTCCTCCATCTACATATTCATCTCCACATTAGCAGCTTATTTTAAGAGAGGCCTGGTGGTTTTCACAGTATCACAGGTGCTGAAGAAAATCCCAATCACAGCACCCATGCGTTCAGCCATCTCCTACCCTGGTGTAAGAATCCAGACATACAGAGGATGCTAAAAGGAAAGGTATCATTTTTATTACGAAGCCTGAAAATGATATGAAAGATGTGTGTGACAGCGAGCATCAAAGACTTCTGAGGTTTATATTAGATTAAGATTTAGGTCATATGGAATGCCTTTATTTTGTCACATGTACAGTACAACGAAATGGTTTCTTCACATGTACGTGCTTCTTTGTGAGGTGGGGTCAGCCATTGTACACGATCCCTAGAGCCTAAAAGCCTGAACCACTGTCCCTGAGTTTAAACACATAGATTCTGTCAAGTGTGTACTTAGCTGGGAGAGTTTGTGATGTCATAAAATGATGATTAGGGCGGGGAAAACTATTCTCATTGGTGGAATAATATCCAGTGTGGACTTTTCTGGAAACCCATATGGTAAATATATTAAAGTTATTTAAAGTCCCTCAGTTAAGCCTCTCAATGAAATGTGGTTCATTCATCAAACCTCCCACTCACCCTGTGGAACAGTATGACTTTATTTATTGTAATTACTTCTTACATACCATTTTGTCTGTTTAAGTGCATTTGAACAGATTGCAAAATACAATTTGAAAGTTGCTGTTAGCCATTAGTGTACAGTAGCTGAGGGGTCAGATGGGCCTTATAGTTAAAAATGGATTTCAAATGGTAGTTTTGGGGATTGGGGATTTTGGCATCTGCCCAGGAGACCATCTAAGAGGTTTGCTATTGATTTCTTTTCAGTCCAATTAGCAAAATGCTTTTTATTGTTCAAAAGAACAGAGGTGCTTGTTGTTCATTTTCATTCCTCAGATTGGAGACAAAACCCATTAGCCTGTCCCTTTGCTAGCATGAGCCTAGTGACAGCCAGACTAAAATTCACCTTCATCAAATAATTTAAGCATTATGTTTTTGTTGGGTAAATGCCTAATGAAATCAGTGAACTGCTGAAAGCTTCTCCCCATGGCAATGTATTTTCACTAGCCTTTTCTTGTCTTTGGTTTGGAGGAGGCTCATTCCTCAGACGTTTTGTAAGGTTTACACTGATCAGGGTAACTGCGCTATTATACAGTCCACACCCTGAATCAGAGTCTCCAGTAAGCTAGAGAACAAAGGAAACACAAAGGCATCCAGCTTCACTTATCTCATCAGTAGATGTAACAAGCTAGTTGTGTACACAGAGCTTCATTGCTGTATATAGTGCATTATTCAACGTATATAAGTACAGTTGCAGGTAGTTAGCAGTTCTCGGGGTTGGGGGCAGAGGTCATCCTGCCTTTGGCTCAGGTGTGTTGAGGTCATCTTTTGGAGGTCACCTGACCTTACACCCTGAATGTTAACCTATGATATTTCACAGAGAATGTTTTCCCAGGTTACTCTTTCACTTCTACTTTGGTTTGTGCATATTTATGACCACCAGTGACCCTTTATCCTGTCTCCATATCAATTACTATTTCACTCTGAGTTGCTTCATTTTCCAAAAAGTGGGAAGAACTTGCTTTCCCTGCTCTCTCAGGTAACAGGACAGAACCCACATGAGGAATATCAGGAATGCCAACCACATATCAGGACTGTTGTGTCTTCTACTCTGCAATCTTTTCTTCATTGTGGTCCCTGTTTCTTTTATTTTTCCAGCATAGCTAGAGATAGTATATCTTTGGAATCTTGGGAATTTCAATAGCCTGTGCAGGAACATGTTCTGGAGGTCCATGTTGACCCGGCAGCGAAGAAGGGGGAGCTGGTGAATGTTAGGTGGGGTCACTACCATACTGGTGCTTACTGCTTGTTTCTTTTGTAAGAATCAGACAAAGGAGGTTAATGAATATAAATGTACTCATGCAATAACATAGTATAAATTAATAACTAGTAATTATTAATTATTATAAAGCATTAATTAAGTAGTAATTAAAACTAGTAAATAGTACTTCATAGACATTACATATAACCCTAGCGGTTTGTTAAATGTGTTAAGATGAGAGAAATAAAAAAAAACAAAAGAAAAACACACAGGAGAGGGAAAAGTGCTTTTGGTGATATAAATGAAAGTATTAGGAAAGAACTCATCTATGTTCTGAAAATACCGATAAACACTCACATAGATGTTATGCACTATATTACACTATGCTCATTTAGTTCATCTTTTATATATATTTTTTTTCCCATTTTACAATCATTTCAGACATTGAATATGGCTGTCATACATCACTAAGCAAATATGTCTGATATCACCCACCTTACCACTGCCACTGATAAAGTATTGCAGTAGACTGGCTAGTGCTACTCAGAGTCCAGGGCCTCTGGTCCTGTGTGATGTTTCCCATGGCCATCCAGAGGAGGATATATAGCAATGAAGGACCTTCACTGAGAACTCCAGTGTCAACCTCCTGCCAGCTGAGTGGATCATATCCAAACACAGCAGACTTTCAAGGTTCATTTACCAGCCAGTAAGGTTCGGAATCCAAATACACAGAGCGGTAAAGATTAATCGGTGGAAAGGTCATGATACATAAAAAAATACTTGTTTCTTAAGAATCTTTACAACACCTGTCATTTTATGAACATGTCTGAACTGGGCTGAGGTTCATCTCAGTCTCTCAAGTGCTCTACTGTTCTGATTTAACAGGAAGTTTCTGTCATGGACTTTCTGTGTCCATCACCATGGAGACCTTGCACAAGCCCAAGACGTAACACGATGCTGAGGCGTTTTTTTCCGCAGCAGTCCCGGGTCGACTGAGCCCCAGCTGTTCTGTAGCCCAGGCCACAGAACAATGGCTTCCCACAGAGCCCTACACCAATCCGCCCACAAACGGAGCTCTTCACAGGGAAACACAACAGGACCAGAATGTTCTCTACTGCATGAACTTTTCCCTGCTTCAGATTATCCATGATTTGAAGAAGATTCTCGTGAAGGAAAAGAAAAAAAAAGGTTTTTTCTGGTTTGTATTCCTCACAGAAGACCAGTAAAAGAGGAAGCTGCTGTAAACAGCACACCTGTGGGGGAAAGAAAGGCTGCACTAGTATTTGGACTAGTTTGAATGGTACTCTCAGACTGGGAAGAGCATTGTAGACTGAGTTAGTACTCTAGAGTGGGTATGTACTGCAGAATTGGTCTGTACTGTAGAGTTGGACTATACTGCAGATTTGGTCAATACTGTAGAGTGGGTCAGTGCTATAGAGTGGGACCTCAGTGATTAAGGCACTTGACTAATAATTGGAGGTTGACGGTTCAAGCTCCACCCCTGACCAACCTTCAACTGTTCAAGATGCATCCGGTCACAATTGTCGCTTTGGATAAAAGCATCAGTCCAATACTTTAAATATAGAGTTGGTCAGTACTGGGCTGCTCCAAGCCTTGCAGCACAGCCTGTAACATTCTGTTTGCATGAATGAAGATGCTGTGGATGTTCCTCTGCCTGGTTGTTGCTACCAACACAGCACTGCAAAAGGTTAAACAGTCCTTCAAGTGACTTACAATGATATTAAGTTCAGCATCTGGCTTACTTCAGCACTAAAATAATGTTTTTTTAATGTTTATGAAAGTCTTTTAGAGTACTACAGAAAGCATGTTCTAAAGAAGTTAAGAATTTTAAGAATTTTAATTATTAGTTTTGTCTGACGTCTGTGTGTGTCTGACGTCTGTGTGTGTGTGTGTGTGTGTGTGTGTGTGTGATTACAGTAAGTGCAGGTTGGCATGTATCAAGTGCTTGGACAGCTCCCTATGGACTAGATTTTAGTGGCTTCACAGTGGCCAGTGAGGACCTCCTGAGACCAGCACATCTCAGACCAGCACATCTCAGACCAGCACATCCCAGACCAGCACATGTCAGACCAGCACATCCCAGACCAGCACATCCCAGACCAGCACATCCCAGACAAGCGCATCTCAGCTCCTGTTTTTATTTGCTTGAAGAAAAAGTAAAACGTGTGTTTTAGCAGTTAGAGTTTTATCCTCACTGGGCTGGCAGATCTCTTCTCCAGAGTAGGTCTTAACTATCTGAATTTAATTTACCATTTATTTTTACAGAATACACGTCCTATTTAATCTGTATATAGTGGCGTTTGTCACTATAATATCTTTGATAGGGCATGACTTGGTTTGCAGTGGATCTAAAACTACAGCTATTGCTTCTTGAAGCAAGAAAACGTACAAAGGATCTATACTAACGGGACATCAAACAGAGCGACAAGCCCCTGCATGTGTGAATATAACTGCAGTAACTTGCTGCTTATTTGATGATTCGTACTTTAGTGGCTTGAAAAGAAAAAGAAAAACAAGCTGATGGAATGGCAGAAAAGATTTCTCTTCTGGAAGAGAACCTGGATATCATTGCCGAGACCCTGGCCAAAACAGTGGAGCGTAAAAAGACATGCATGCCGACACTTTCTCACATGCCTCCCCCAACGAGAAAAAAACGGGTAGAGGGCAACATGAACAGACTTGCAGTAAACATTCAGGGCAACCATAGAGGCTCAATTAAAGCATAAACCACAGACACAAACACTGGCAGCGAGTGTGCCTTGGAGGAGCTAAACGGTGGGTGGCTGAACTGAAATGTGCTGCTGGGTGAGGAAGTAACGAGTGTGTGAGGTTCAGCGGAGACCATGTGATGCTTAGTCTGCTTTATTCCACTCTTTGGCTTAAACCAGTGTATCATGCGTTCTGGCGCACCATCGGGTCTGAGTGTGCTGAATTTCAGTCACATTGAAGGACATTACAGTGACTCACTATGAGAGAAGAGAAGCATATTTTAAGATATTTTAGAAGAAGAATTTGGCGATAAAGCATTTTCCATGGTTGCTTCATAGCAGCCTGAATCAGTCAGCAGTTATTTTATATATCAGTGTCCAAAATGTAGTGTAGTAACCTATATTATATTATATTATATTATATTATATTATATTATATTGTAAACTCACAGGTAAAGCACTGAAATAAACTGTTCAATACTGTATTACCATACGTAAACAAAAAGACCAATTAGAAGAAGCGATGTTCCCTAGAAAAACAGATATTAGCTAAAAGCTGTATAGATGGCTTTTGATACATCTTTGATGCATAACAAATAAAAAAAAACAACTCGGTCAACAGTAGAAACATGGCAGACAAGTTTTTTTATATCCAAATACTCAAATCCAATTGCAGACAAGTGTTGAGTTTATCTTAAACCTCATACTTTCTGAGGCTCAAAGGAATAAGCCCAGTAATAACCCCACAAAGTCTGAGCGCATTTATCTACACAGTTATGGGGGTGATGTGTATGAAGAAATGTTTGGTCAAGCCAAATTCTTTTGAATGATTTCACAGAAAACCTTTTGGCCACTGGGTGTATGTATTCTCTTTAGAAGTCCGCTGTTTACCTCAAACACTGCACCGCAGGCTTGTCTTTTATACTCAGTCCATCCCCACACAGCTGGTGTTGCTGTGTAAGGATAATGCGAGTGAGTCCGGTCTGACACTCCAGTCCTGCTGTTTGCTGCTGTTCCAGAGGCTGTGGAGGCCTGATCAAGGAGAAAGAGCATGATTGTTCTGTGAGGAGCTGATGATGGCCCATGCATTCAAACAGTGTTGCCGGGCTCTCTCCCCCTCTCTGTCTCTCTCTCTCTCTCTCTCTCTCTCTCTCTCTCTCTCTCCCTCTCTCCCTCTCTCTCCCTCTCTCTCTCTCTCTATCTGTGTATATATTGTTCTTTTAGCATGTCTTCCATGTGTTATTTATGTTCTTCAAACCCCCATTATCATCCTGCTTTCAGGCACTGGACGTATCTATTTCTCTCTCTCAGGGGAAATGGTCTCTGTGGTGTTCAGTATGTTGAAGGTCAGCTCCCTGAATCATTCCTTTGCTGGCTTACTTCATACACACTTGTGAAATCTATATCAATGTGATTATATTGTCTTCATTCACTGATTCATACATGACACATAGGTAACTAGTTGCCTAATCGCTGAGTAATATCTTCATGGCAGAGGCTGTGTTTATGGCTGAGAGGCTGTGTTCATGGGGCTTTTGCTCTGGCAGGCCCTCACCGTTAACCCCAGCCCACACGAGCTTACAGTTCTACAGCTTTATGGGATGAGGAATGATCCTTCAGCACTGCAGCCACACACACTTTATTTACCATAATGTGAGTCAGTGCAGTTACTGAAACTAAGCTGTGAGTTGTGCTCCTGTGTTACCCAGACAGTTAGTGATGACAGCCACTGTGAGCAGTTTTAAATGCTACTCTGCTCTCCTACATACTTCCTGTTAGAATTGTGGAACCTCTACTTTCTTTAATGATCAATCAACCTGACAAAGTCACCACAATCCAGAGATAATCTTCAAAAACTGACAAAAGTTCACAATCCGTACATTTGACAGTGCTATGATACAGGTTTTGTTGCTTTTTTCCAGCACCCATATATGTAAAATAGTAAAATAATGACTGAAGCGCCAAATATATCAGCAATATATCAATTTATCATAGAGTATTTATGAGTATTTATGCAAACCAAACGAGTTTCATCCCCTCTTATCCCCTCAGATACGCTAAATATAGTAAACTTACATTTCACTTTGTGTCCGTGAAAAATTCTGTAGCTATTTTAACAGAGTACATTCAGGACATAGTCCTGTTACAAAGTAGGGCACAATTTTGAGGCATCAGGTTGATGCTGCTAAGAGACTTCCTTGCACTTCAGAACATGCCACCCTACTGCCAACTCTCACATCATCAGTACAGACAAACCAGCCAGCTGGGCACCCACCAGGGCCAGACACTCCATCTCCAACATGGCACAGTGGTGTGCCCCCTGGTTAATGAGTAGCTACTTTTTCTCCACGCTTTTCTGATTCTGTCACTCTGGTACAGCCTCTCCATACATAGCTTAGTCTCCGAATGCTATAAAATTTTCAGTGTGTGACCTGATCTGTCAGTTCATGAGGCTCAGTGTTGATTTGCATTCTGTGATGTATTTTTTTCTTTCAATAAGTCTTTGACACATCTATCAGTTCATGATCTGTTCGTGATCTGTTCGTGATCTGTCCGTGATCTGTCCGTGATCTGTTCGTGATCTGTTCGTGATCTGTCCGTGATCTGTCCATGATTTTTATTCATGATCAGAAACGATCTTCATCACTGGTAGTAAACTTTGTTCACCCCTTACTGTGGCACTTTGTTGTCTGCCATCTTGTTTGATATTAATAACCTAACCAAGGCATTTTTACTTCTCACAAACGTACCAAACAGTTGACGTTTTAATCATTTGGCTATATCTCTTATTGGCTATATCTCTTATTGGCTTTATCTCTGATTGGCTATACCTCTTATTGGCTTTATCTCTGATTGGCTCTGTCTCTGATTGAGCTCCTCCACATTTTTCAGTCTTGTAAAAGTCTACCTTTGCTCTTCATGCTGGGAGACGACAGCATCAAGCTACATCGAGAATCAATGCTGGAACCGTAGTTAGATGTCTTGTGCAAGAATGATATAATAACACATAGCTGCCTGATGGTAATGTAATGGAAACATTGTACTGTTTACTGCTCACAGGTATTTGAAAAGCAATGAAGAACTAGTTACTTCGTGTTGAAATTGCAACACGGAAGGAGGGAATTGTCCAAGACTATTTGCTGTTATTTACCTGTCATTAAGACATTCTTTTTTGTGTTTATGGTGTGTTGCTCAGTTTTCTTTCTTGATATGCATACAAGTTATGTATTTATGATTTACTTATGTATTTATGATTTACTTATCTTTTACTTACTTTATTTTTTATTCAAAGTCAGGAGTCTTAATTGTCTGAAATAGTCATAACATCTCTCCACCTTGATCAGATTTGTTTGCTGTTTTTCAGATCTAACCATTCTTAACTTCTTGCCCACTGCTTGATCAGAATGTGCTGATTTTCCTTTAGTGATTTTTGGACTGTGACTCAGCTCTCATGACGTCTGTTTCTCTCTAGAAGCACTCACGTTTTTATTACAAACGCTTCTGTATGGTTTGTCCCTTGTGCAGTATAGCCAGATGTTCTCACCTCAGCCTTTCAAATACAGCGGAAGTTGCTAGTTCATTCAATTTGTTGTGCTGCTGCTTTCTGATTGGCCACTAGAGGCTGAAAGCAGATGGAGTGAAACTAGTGTAGTTAGATTATGAGGAAGGAGAGGTGAGGGAGTGTGTGGGTGAAAGGGATTTAGAGAGTGAAGGAGGAGGAGCTGGAGAGCAAAGGCTTGTCCACCCACCATGACTTTATATACAGTCTGGAAACGGGGCTGAGAGAGAGAGAGACAAGGTCCTGAAAGTGACAGGGGGAAGGAAGGGAACGTGAACCTCAGTCACTCATCTGTCGGCGAGAGCTGCGAGGTAGAACTTTCACTTGTGTAGGAAACCCAGTTTCTTGCGGTTCTCCTGTGGATTAACACAAGAAGGATTTCTTTCATACAACAAGGTAGGAACACCTGTTTTGCCCTTGATGTTCTTTCCTGTGTTTGAGTTTGCAAGCAGCCTCTTCCCCGTCCTGCTGCTGCGGTCAGGTGTGGCGTGCAGGTAACACTCCACGCTCCACGTCCCTGTGCCCAGTGACACACACTTCCTCCAGGCTCAGTCTGTCATAAGCTTAAGCAGTGAATACACACACTTGTTGATTCTGAAATCCACAACAGCATACTCTAATGAACTTCAGTACAATGTCACATCTTTCTGACTGAAGGGAAAGTCTGTGTACTAAATAGTTACTGGCATGTTGGAACAAACTCATGCTTAGAACAAAGCGTTCTTGGCAAACCGTTTCATGTTTCATTGCTGTGTTCAGTAACTGACCTTTGGTTTTGATGTTGTGGATAATGAAAGAACATGGAAAGAGAGAGAGTGAGTGAAGTGAAACCTGCATCAGTAATTTTGCTCTGGGATTTCAGATCTGCACAGCCTGTGGTCTCTGACTGAAATGTACATGTAGTCATGAGGTGTGGGGATGAGAAAATCCATTCTGTTTCCACACATATACACTTAAACAGTGCATAGGACTACAGTGTAATACATAAAGATTACATGGATTTAAAACCACAAAGCTTCTTTTCTAAGCCTTGGAATTTAAGAGCAACTTGAATGTTGAACAATGTTGGTTAGTTTTGTTTGTTTTGTGTGTGTATGTTGTTGTGTGCATTTACTTAGCAAATCAACTATTAAGGCATGTTTAATGAAAATACTGTCTGTGGTTCTGAGAAAGTATGTATCTTAAACTTCTAAATAAAATAGACAGAAAATAACATTTTGTCCAAAGCTTTGTGAAGTCCTAAGTGAATATTTTAAATCTTGATTGAGAAAGCTCATGTGGTTGAGTGGAGACTGTGGTGTAAACACACTTTGCTGTTATGGTACTGGAGTTCCTTTCTCTTGCGTCAGTGTGAACAATTCCAGAATGCCAGAGAACACTTGTTTGATTTAGGTGGCCTAAAAAATGCCTGCCTGCAGGTGACTGTGAAATGCTACTGAGTCAGTGTTTACATGCTCGGAACACTCCTTCGTCCACTGCACTGCTGAAAGGCAATAAACTTAGTAGAAACAATCAAAGTCACAAGTACATTTTAAAGCCTTTTAGTTTACTAAAGCAAGAATTTCTTCCATTTGATTAACTGAACACTAATGATCTGGTATAGACATATATGCGTCTTTCAATATAAGTGTGTAAGGGGATATTTGGTCTGAAATGCTGAAAGTCTGGGTGACAGTGAGTTGCCCGTGGTGAGGGAGCCCAGCCATTCAAACAGAGGCAGGAGATCAGGGGTAAGAACATTAGACTTCATCTAGTCCATCTGTACCCCTTCTCTGATGTGAGATTCATCACTGCTGTGGGATTTGATCCCGGGTCAGTGGCAGGGAGCAGCTGTGCTCGGACCGCTAATGTACAGATCATGTGCTTTTAGCCTTGAGAAGCACCATTTTCTTCACATCGTGCTGTAATCCTGGTACATTGTAATTGATTCACAAAAAGAAACATCTGTAGTTAAATATGAAATCAGCCTTAGCTGCACTGTAAACGTTTTAGTGGATTTGTTCACTGTCCACTCGATCTTTATGGGTGGAGGTCATGTCAGAGGTCATCCAGCCCGTCTCACTGGGGCTGTGAGGTTGATGGTTCATATTGTGATTGATGGACATTGAGAGAGATAGGAGTGAAGGCCCTGCTCACACAGTGGGGATGATGAACTGAGTTTATTATTTGTTAATCTCCTTAATAGTGTGGAAACTGCCAATAACACTTGTGTGCATGTGTGTGTATTAGTTACAGAGAGAAGTCAGAGAGGGACAGAGACAGACTGTGCTGGCTGTTTAAAGGCACAGTCATGCAGAAATGCACAGCAACTTGTTTTGGCTGTTCCCTGTGTTTTTAGTGGAAGGGGCAATGTGTTTGGTGTGTGAGGTGGCGTGATGGGCTAGTGCCTTGATTGGATAATTAAAGACTCTCTTTACATAATGTATTCTCCTCCCCCTGAGTGTGCATCAGTGTTGTCCAGCTGTAATCTGAGACCAGAGGGAAAGTGAATCAGTGGTTTGGGCTATGTTTGTGTGTGCATGTGTGTGTGTGTGTGTTTGTACATGAGCACCTATTCATACGTGAGTGTATTCTACACCTGTACATATTCAGAATTGCATCCTGGGATGCTGGAGACTGGTCGTATATCACATAACTCTGCAGCTCTTATGCCTGGTTGGCTTGGACAGCAGGAAGGCAGTGTTTCCTCTGCACTGATAATGTTAGGCTCCATTATGTTGACAGTGGCAGTGGCTCTAGCTCCTGTGTGTCACGCCACATTTTGATTAATAATGACTTTCCTTCATCCCCCATTTTTTATTAAACTGTGGCATAAGGTAATACATCCAATCTGTCACTTCAGTTCTAAAACTGCTCTGTGAGAAGGAAACAGGTAGTCGTTTTAAATATGATGTTATATAGTTTAACCCTGGCTGTCCAAGCAGGGAGGAACTCAGGAAGCTGAATGTACTAATAGAAATGACATAAATCAACAAGTGCTGCTAACTAGTGCAGCTCTGCTCTAATGTTCTAATGGTGTGCAGCACATTTGTGTAAAGCAGAATTCCAGTCGGAAGCGTCCACTCTGACCTGTGACCTCTCAGCAGCATGACAAAGGCAAATGAACATGAGGAAAATCACACATCACCGGTCACTGGTGTTAGTTTCCCCTCAAAGTTCAGCATGGAAGTGAAACTTGGAGTTATTACATCTTTCCTTTAATGTGGAGATAAACCACCCAGTCAAAACTCAAGAGACTCCAGACTGATTAATAACTGATCATTTAGAGCCTTGTCTATGTTTTCTGTTCTCCATGGAACAAGTTTAGTACTTAGTTTTTATTTTCAGGGGTTGTTGGCTGCGAGAATGGAGCTGGGAGTCACCAGCCAGAGAGAAATGAATGTGGAGAGCGAGGAACCGAGTAGATCGGTATTCACTCCATCAGAGTTGTGTTTGCAGCCCAGCACATGAGCCTGTCTCTGTCAGGCATGACAGATGAGCTTGTCTCTGTCATAAAGCAGGACAAATCACTCTCTCTTTCCATTAAATCCATCAGCATGAGCCATTTTGTACTCGAACACTGTGAGATGGAGCATGACTATGCATAAACTCTAATTTGATTTGACTGTGCAGTATCATTTTCTGAATTAGCCGATGCTTAATAGCCTTTGGCTATTGATTTCTTGACGACAGACGAGCGATGATGAGACCGGTGACGGCGGTGGCTACAGTGCTCCTCCTGCTGGCGGAGGGGAGTATGGCAGTGAGGACTCGGAGGGAGCTGGCCGGCCCACTGCACGTGGCGGGAATCCGAGATCCGTCGGGCTCGTACTGCCAGCGGAGAGGAGGCTGCTGTCCTGGCAGGAATGACCAGTGCACTGTGCCTTACCTGGACACCATCTGCTACTGTGACCTTTTCTGCAACCGCACAGTGTCTGACTGCTGCCCTGACTTCTGGGGCCACTGCCTGGGAATCCAGCCCCCTTACTTTGGTAAGTGTGACAGAGCCACACACACATAAGATATGACCAGAATCCTCTTACAAAACCTTCATCAATCACATATGGAGGAAGAAGTGAGAACAAGTGGATTCTTATGCAAGTGCATTTCTAACTAATTCTGCTGAAAAAAGTGGAATTATTCAATGATAATATCTGGTTGCCAATTAGGGGTGTGCAAGTTCACATTCCTGCCCAACGTAAAGTTCGACAGCATGGTTTCCAGCATGAGCATGAAGTAAAAAGTGCTGAGCTTTACCTGAGAACAGGGAGAGAACAGTGGGCTTCTTATGAACAGAGGAAGATGGGCTGAGCCAGGAGACATGGTGGCTGATTGAAGGTCAGCAAAAAGTATGTACGCAATGCTGAGTGGGGTGGGGGGTGGAGCCTGAAGGCAGGACGAGTCCCTGTCCACAGTAGTGCTTCAGCCTCCAACCACATGTAAGCTGAGCCTGGCCACTTAATTAGCATCAACCAGAGCCCCACGTTCTCCATGCCTACTCTGCACTCACTTAATCAGCACTATTACAAGTACTTAATCAAAAATACCTCCAAATTTCTTTTTATTCCTCAGGCTTAAAAAAAAAAAGCTCAAAAGTGGTGCACATGAATTGTAATTATAGATAAGACACAAGCACTTTTTATTTTTTTGTAGCAATAAACATCAGACATCAGGTCGACTTACTTAAACCACACAGTCAAGTGACTTGTGAAGATTCTGCACTTGCAAATTTTCTGACTGAACAATAACATCACGTGAAATGTTTGGACAGTGTGTTTATGTGTGTGTGGAAGTTCCTCAGTGGATGGGCCCATGGTCATGGTGAGCTCTTCTGGTTCACGCTTGTTGAGTTGATATTACAGCATGTAGGTGGACAGACAGAGGAAATGCCCTGGCAGCCAATGCTGAGAGCTCTAATTAAGCTCGTTAATTAAGATCGTTAAGGCATGACAGCAGCAGTGGAAAGCCCAGCAGGCGTTCCTCTAGCAGATTACTGAAGAGATTGCTGAAGAGATTCAGCCTTTCCATAAGATAAGGGGAGAAGTTTTTTAACTGCCAATCCCCTTTAACTGCCAATCCCCTGGGTGGGGTTGTTTGAGATAGGTGTGTGTGTGTGTGTGACTTATTGTCACAACATCCCAAGCGATGCACAGGTGTTTGCCTAATTGAAATGCATGAAGTTGTTTGCATAATTGAAATGCATGAAGTGTTAGCATAATTGAAATGTACAGATGTTTGCATAATTGAAATGCGTGAAGTGTTTGCATAATTGAAATACACAGGTGTTTGTACACATGTTTGTACACCTTGCAGTGTGTAACATGTAGCAGGCTGGGTGTTCATTTACGTTTGTTCATTTCAGATGTTTGTGAAAGAAATGGCCACACATTCCACTCAGGTGCAACCTACAAAAAGAACTGCAATTTATGGTGAGGATACAAACACACACAGTCTTACACACAGACACACGTGCGCCCGCATACAAACACACGCAGTCTTACACACAGACACACGTGCGCCCGCATACAAACACACACAGTCTTACACACAGACACACGTGTGTCCACATACAAACACGCGGTGACAGGTAGGTATATCAGTGTGTATTTTGCTAGATTTATCTGCACACAGCAGAGGATTAGTTCTTGTAGAAGGAGAGAGACCCACGCTCCTCACCTCCCTCAACCTTTCACCTCCCTCCAGCTGTCTGTCTGCGTCTCCCGTTTCTCCCAGTACCATGGACAGCCTTGCACCTGTCCACATTTGTGTTCAGAACACACACATCACATTACCGTCCGTGTACCTTCCTCTCCATCCTCTGCTTTTATGTAAGTTCCTTACTAATGAGAGTATTGTGGTCCATAAAGGAAAGTCTATTCCTGGCGCAGTTCCTCTTCCTGTGTGGCATAAGATCGGGTCTAGATTGTCTCTGATGTATATCCCCCATTTTTTGTGAATGGACATCATGACATACAACCGTACGCTGTTCATAGATATACTGGCGCTGTTCCATCCGGTTCTCCCTGTGAAGCCTCCCTGTGTAGTCAAGGCTGAGATAATTGGATAATTGGTACAGAGTTCCAGCAAACTGTGCAAGAGCTTTGCACTTTGATCCTCATGTTAGTAGACGCCTCCTCGCCTGCCTGTGTATAAGCCGCTCCTGCTGGCTCCTCGTCTGGTGCAGCTGTGCAGGGTGGAGTTCACGCTCTTATCAGCCTCCGACTGCCCTTTGCGCTGCGCCTCCTTTCACTCACAGCCAGCACGCGTGAGCCGTGGAGGGAGCGGCGAAGGGAAGGGTTACTGGGATTCCCTGCATATATTAAGTCCAGAGGAGCTGCGGGGGAGACGAGAGCAGCCTCTGGGGTCGGGCTCGTGGGTGGTTGCAAAACATCCAGCTGTTCTTTTTCCTGCTCCTCGAAGGACACAGCATACGGTACCCGAATGGTTCAGTCCACTGCTAGTGAGCAACTTTTAGAAGAACATTATCTAAAGAAAAAACTAACATTGCGCGATACACACACAAATTGCATGAGTGATTTGTAGAATATTCACCAATGCATTAAGCTAAAATTCCCTTCAGTGTCCATGCATCCTGCCCTGGTTAGTACTCCATCAGAAGCTGTGGATGGAGGCCAGGACGTGTGGCTGCCTTGCGTCTCTGGCCGGTTGCTGCTCCAGCTGGCCCAAGACTCCTCCACTGCTCTTATCTCTTCCGCCCACTTTCTCCTTCCCATCCAGCTCCTCCTCTGTCCTCCTCAGCACCAGCACGCCAACCGTGCTCAAGTACTGGCAAGAGGCCTGGCTTATGCAGCCCCTTCCAGAAATAATATCAATCTTTTGAGCCATCAAGTCATTTACCTTTACACATTCATGTTGCTTTTGTGTATATCTTCATAGGTGCAGACATCTCTGCATCTCCGTGAAAAATGTGATGAGATGGTACGATTCCTGCACTGCTCGGGCTTTCATCGACTTCTTCACACCACGCATTTCCTCCACAGCCCCTCACATTCATCTACAATGATGTAAACACAAACATTATCTACAGTTATGATGTAAACACAAACATTATCTACAGTTACGCTTGTGCACAAAGCAGCAAGTAAAATACTGGAATCCATCCAACTGGAGTTGTTGCCGTGGGGTGTAGTATTCACTAATTTCCTGAGGTCAGACCTGGCTTGGCTCAGTTGGTGTTGGTAGAGGCCCACTCCCATCAGAATGGTGGGCTCTGGTGTTAGTATTACATAGTGATATCTTTTTTTCCCTTACATACATTTGACAAACTCAAATGCAAGTCTAACCCTGAGAAAGAAGAACCCATGCAGTACATGCTATGATAATTAATCTGAACATACTCATAAGTTCCTCCATGATTTAGAAATACACATTTCCATATTTCTGTCTTGTCCCGTACTAGAGCCAGATGAACAGATAGTCTTATCCACCTGGATCTGTTTTCCTTATAGCGCCCCCTATAGACCCTATCAGCATAACTAAGGGGGGGAGAATGGAGCTGCTTCCACCATCCTCTTCCTCTGATGTGCAATCCTCCTCCTCCTCGGCGTCTAGTGTTGTGCAAACATGAGAGAATCTACGCGCTCGCCAGGATCCACATCATGCCACAGTATCGCTCTTCATAACACCCACAACCCAGAATTCTGCAGTTAAGGTTAAAGATGTGAAGTATGACACATCACACCTCACACTCCAGAGATCTATGTGTGTCCTCTGCCCTATCACTGCACGCCAGCCGTGTATCTCTACATGATGATGTGTGAATTTGTAACTGTTCCAAACCAGTCTTTGGCATTGGGAGATTCGTTTTTTTTACAGCCAACAAAGAAGCAGTCAAAGAAATCTGACTGTTTCTCTAAATTGCATTCATTCATGAAGTGCTAAGGCATTTACTCTCTGGATTCTTCCATGTGTGTGTATATATGTGTCAGACAAGTTCATATGGTCTTGAGAGGAAGTTTCAAAATATTACATCTTCTAAATATTTACATCTTTCCAAATATTAATTAGACTATATGTACACTGAAGTATATTTGCATAGAACTTCAAAATAAATTTCTCCATGACTAATCACTCAATACGACCTTAATACAGAAATGTGTCTTGGACATGTGAAATATTTCCTTTTGAATCCTGTCACAACCAAAAAACCTCTTAAGTTCCAGACTTGGTAGGCTCCCCCACACCTCCTACACCCTGCCTAAAAATGGGAATTTCTTTGAGCACTACAGCCATAAAAGGCTGATCATTCCACTCCTAGCCATTATTCTTCCCTTCTCTCCTCTCTCTTTCCAGTGCAGCCAAGTGCTCTCCTGCCATGTTTTGTGTCTCTTTAGGGAATTACAAAATAGGGACAAAATAACCAAAGGAAATGATGCCTAAGTTATTGTACTTATTGTACGAATTCATTATTTGTGATATAGAACCTAGGCTAACATGCTAACCTGCCTCATGTTCTACAAATAAAAGGCCTGCATTAAGTGTGCGGTTCATTTGTGCATCTGTACAGTAATCAAGCATTGGCTGATTAGCTAGGACCTTGTCCTGGTATTTCTCTCCTGCAGTACATGTGGACCAAACGGGCAGTGGCACTGTGAGGAGAATGCTTGCCTGATAGAAGAAGACATGATCCAGGCAGTGAACAGAGGAGACTATGGGTAAGAGTTAAGTCACGCACTGAGACCCATTCCAGCTGAACCAGTGGAGCGCTTGTTTATGACCATCACATACCACACCGTTCATAAAGTTATGTGCTCAGTTTGAAAGTGAATTGCTACCATTTATACTAGAAAGTTCTGAATCTAGTCCAAGACCATATCTATCCATAAAGCCAGCGCCAGAAGTACACAGAGCATATTTCCTACTCACTGTCTTTTTCAGCTGGAGGGCAGCTAACTATAGTCAGCTCTGGGGCATGACTCTGGATGAGGGGCTGCGCTACCGTCTGGGGACTAAGCGCCCATCCCGAGCTACCATGAGCATGAATGAGATCCAGGTGAGTGGCCCCTGCTCTGGAGAGGGCATGAATCTGAAACTATCATCAGGAAACAGTCCTGCCCCCCTCCCCCAGTCCCCAGCTTTAAAAACTGTAGTCTTGACAGTACATCATTCAAATGATGGGTCTGTAGGTTTAAACATGCATTTGACCAGCTCTTACTGTACCCTGGATGCATGCAAGTTCTGCTTAACCTCTCGAAAAGACATTTGGGCTAAAAGTGTTACACCCAGTCTCTGGTGCAATTCAACATCCCCAGTGAAATCAGTCCTAAAAATAGCATCTAGAAATTCTGTTTTTGCCTGTTCTTTGATCTCATATGGCCGGTCTGATAAAGGATGTGAACACAGAGGGCTCTACTGGTGAGCTGTATGGTGTACATGTCCACCTGACACTGCCTGTTTTGTTCAGACACAGTGAGGCCTATAGTTTCCCTCTAGGGTAGTCTGGATATTCTCAATGCAAACCCATTACATAAATATGCATAATGGAGATTGCCCCTGTCTGGATGTCTCCACCTGTTGCTACAGTCAGACCAGACATTTCTCTATCTGTTCGCTCTCTGTCTGGGCTTTATCTGCTTCTACCACAGCAGGCTAATGACCCAAAATGTACACACACACACACACGTATTCACACGCACTATCATGCACACATACATACACACACCTAAACCCACTTTTTTCACTGTTACATAAGACCAAACTCTTCACTTTCTCACACTCTTAACTTCTCAAGCCAGCATGAGTGTGCACTTTTCTGTAAAGGTACAATCGTTTCATGGCTGTAGGTCCCCAGTGGGACTTTGAACTTCCATAATTTTCCATTACAGTGCAGGTCACCTAACAACCGCCCGAATTCCAGAGCTTTACGTCTACAGTTGTCAGCTTGAATGGTTAAGATATTAATGGCAGGAATGCAGGAGGGTAGTGACTGACTGCATTTCCAAAGAAGGAGAATTTTGAGCAAGCCTAACCCAGAAGTTTTCAAAGATGAGCCATTTCCTGTTCACACCTGCTGAACTTTCACTGAGCTGAACTTTTAGCTCAGTTCTTTCTAGGGGGTTTCAGGTTGGAAGATCACTATATATAAGGTGCCTTCAATAAATGTCCTGAATTACTGCTAAAGTGTTTTACTGAGACAGATGTCTTGTCCTTACCTTTGCTAACAGCATTTTCTTCATCTTCATCTGCTTTTTTTTTTTAGATGAATATAGATAGTAATGAACATCTCCCCACTTACTTCAATGCTGTTCATAAGTGGCCAGGAAAAATTCATGAACCCCTGGACCAGGGCAACTGTGCTGCCTCGTGGGCCTTCTCCACAGCAGGTGAGGCGTGGGACACCCTGGGCAGCCGCATGATCTCCCTAGCAGGTGACCCTCTGCATTTTTTTTCACCCCTCTCATCTCCTGCTGTCCCTCCAGCTGTAGCATCAGACCGAATCTCCATTCAGTCTATGGGACACATGACTCCCCAGCTGTCACCCCAGAACCTGATTTCCTGTGACAGGCGTAACCAGGGCGGCTGTGCTGGTGGGCGTATCGATGGGGCCTGGTGGTACCTGCGGAGACGAGGGTGAGACCTTCACTGTTACTGGACTGCAAAAAAAAACCCTAAACTATGAAAAAAGTACTGGAAACAAGTAAAATTATTTGCCGATGGGGTGAGAGAATTTTGCTTGGCAAGATTTCTTAAAACAAGAAAAAAAAAAGTCTAGTCCACAAAAGTCTAGCTGAGTCAGTCGCCCTTGTTTATTTTCAAGATTTTCTGGCTTGTTAAGATTGAATTTATTGCAGTGTGCTCACCGTGTTTTTAAAGAAAACGGCGCAGGAACGAGCCCACGTCGG
>JAOYMR010000004.1:12809339-12831046 GCA_025802075.1 Tenebrosternarchus preto | reverse complement strand
GCGGCGGCCCGCCGCCGGGCCGGCCCCGCCCCCCCCCCCCCCCCCCCCCCCCCCCCCCAGTTACTCAGTGTTGGACTTGCTGTGCTCTCCGTGTTTGTGCGTAGTTTGAGTGAGAGCGAGGCGGGGGCGTGGGTGGAGATGTTCTACCTCGCTCTCTCTCCATGTAATGGCTTTAAAGGTCCCTCTCTCTCTGCCCACAGACATGCCTGTCCACACCCGAAAGACAGACACCTGGAGAGGGGGGGTGTCATTCAGGAAAGGGGGGAAACATGGGCATTTCACCAAAGTCTGGGTTGTTGAAGCTGGCAGACTGGTCCAACATGGACAGCACATCCTAGAGGAGGAGGAGAGGGATGAACAGGGGTTACACGGCCAGTTCACACCACAACCTGTGCTTCACTGCTTCCTCCACACGTGCGCTTTATCCACACACGTGCGCTTTATCTACACACGTGCGCTCTTCCTATACATGTTTTCTGGATGTCCCTGGATGTCTGGCAGTGTTTGGAGAGAGTGATACACACTGAGTGAGAGATACTCACAGGGAACATCTCGGGCTGGTTATTCTGGATGTGAGGATGTGCTTCTGCAGTGCCTTGTGTGTGCTGCTGGGTCTGCCACTGCTGCCAGCTGGCACCCTCTGCTGGTCTGGAGGAGAACCGCACCTCTGCTTGACTGACATCACCTGATGCACATGGTTAGTGGAGGGTAAACAGTGAGAGAAGACTTGGTAGTTTGGTGTGTATTTGGTGTTTTTGTTAATTGGGGAGTTCATTATTTGGTAGATATTTGCTGTGTTTATAAGCTTGATGATTTCACTGTTGCAGGAGAGTCTTACTGTAGCCGTTGGCGGAGGGCCGGCTGTTCAGCTGAGGGTAACTGGGGGTGTTGGGCGGTGCGCTGACGGCAGCTCCACTCATCTGCCCGAAAGAGGGAGACAATGAGGAAGAAGGGGCGGAGCTAAAGGATCCCATGGCAAACTGAGGTGACTGACTCTTCCCTGCCTGCCCGCCCACCTGCCGGAGACACACCCACAATCAGGCCGTCCCATCAAACCCAGACCAATCAGAAACTGTGAGAGAAGGCAGCAGTGTCAGTCTCATATTCCAATACCCGCTGCCGCCCCGGAGTTCTACCTGCGTGTTGAAGGGGGCCCGAGAGGAGGTCCAGGCTCCGGGGGGGGCTGTGGCGACAGGCTGTGCCTGGAGGGAGTTAGGGACGGGGCTGCTGTTCGATGTGGGTCCAGAGGGGGCGCTCTGACGCGACATGTGTGCCAGCATCTGACCTGCAGAGGGAGCAGGCTGCCCCAAAGGCTGGGCCATCGACGCCGACCTGGACACACACACAATATCATTGAAAAGCTGTGTGCGCGTGTGTGAGCGTGTATGCGTGCGCGTGTGTGTGTGTGTGTATTTCTAAGAGTGTCTGTGTGTGTATTTGTGAAGGTACCTGAAGGATTCATTGGGCCGAGCCGAAGCACTGAATGGGGTTGCTGGAGAATAAACCTGCTGGCCAGGAGGTGCAGTGGAGCCGAGAACCTTAGAGCGACCTAAAAGACAAGCCAGATGAGGCAGGCCTGTTGACGTGACGTAACGTGAGGTCAGGGTCAACAGGAAGAACTGAACGGCAACTCACTGGGATCAGAGGCTGCAGATCCTGTCACCTGGAGTAAGAAGGAGAGAGAGAATGCAGGAAAGAGAGATAAACCCAAGCTCACACAATGAGAACAGCTCTGTGTGTAGTGAACATTCAAAGACTGGGGTAGCATGTTACCTGAGAAAGAGACACCTGTCCAGTCTCAAAGAGCCCCTCCCTAGCTCCGCCCCCCTCTAGCTCCGCCTGCTGCTGCTGCAGTTGCCTGTGGGGCAGGGGGGCAGGGGGGGTTTGTTTGGGAGATGGAGAGAGAGGGAGGTAGGGGAAGATGTCGAAACAAACAGAAAGAAAGAAGGGAGAGAAAGAGAGAGAGACACACAGACAGGAGAGGGAGAGAGACAGGGGAGAGAGAGAAAGAGAGAGAGAGAGACACACACATCATCTCTGGAACCACCACCAACCACCAAACCCATCAACCACCAGCATTCTTCCGTTACCACGGACACCACAGCTATCTAGAGGGATGGGGGAGTCCTACAATCATGCTGGTTAGAGCTACTCATCTGCACCTTCACGCAAAGAGAAAGGAGAGCCAAGATACCACCAGAGAAAAGGAAACAGAGGAGACGAGACCAGTGCAGGGTGACCTGAGGGCCCAGAGCAGAATGCGCTGTTGGGAGGAGGGGTATCTGGGCTCACCTGGCAGTTATTTGCCCTGGGCTGGAGGCAGAGGGGCAGTTGGGGCTGTTCTGCCCCAGTGAGGTGGGGAGTGCCCCACTCGGGGAGGAGAGAGGGGACAGGGCATCCAGATTTGAAGCTTTACTGCCATGCAGAACCACAGAGAAAAAGGAAGAGAGAGAGAGAGAGAGAGAGAGAGAGAGAGAGGTAGGGAGAGAGTTAGAGGGAGGGAGGGGATTAGAGGGAGGGAGGAGACAGGATGGTCAGAGTGAACTTACACTTAACACAGAGGGGGGAGTGATGCTCACTCTCCACCACACACCCCTGCATGTGAGCATTCCAATACATTCACATACAGGACCACACACCCACACACTCTTATCCCAGCTACACCTGTCCTGGTCCACTTGTTTACACACACTAGTGGATGTGTAGCGGGAGAGGCTGTGGTCTCTCTAGTGTGTGGGAGGCTCTAGTCAGAACACCGAGTTCCAGAGAGTAGGACAAAGGACAGCTTCTATTCCAGAGACGCAACACATTTAAGACGTTACACAGTAGAGCCGTTACCCCCGCCTCTCTCACACTCTTACGCACAAATCATTACGCACAATCACAGCCACACGTACAGTATGAAAAGCGAGCAAGTGATCAAAACATTCGACCAAAATCACTCACACGCCACACGTTATCCTGCATCACACTAATAACACAGGAAATTAATGACACATTCATTACAATTAAACCCATTACAATCTCTATAATGACATTCATTACAGTAAACCAGAGCAGCTGCACAACCACTGGTTGCAAAATGACTGAGGATAATTTCACTTTCAAATAATTTGGCCTCCACCTCAGCACCAGAGCAGCACCATGATTACCTTACCTCTCACTCCATCTGTACATGTGTGAGTGCGTGCGTGTGCTTGTATGCATGTACACATGTTAGTGAGAACTCACTTAACATTGGCGTTAGTACAGATAATGTACTCGATCTCCTCAGAGTACGGATTCTGGAAGGTGAAGGAGCTGGTCCTCATCCAGATCCACTCCTGGGATTTGGCTCGGAACCGGAACATCACAGATAAAACCTGACCTCGAAGCTTCACCACCTGAGGTCAAAGGGCACAGGTGAAGTCACCAAAAAACCAACAGACAAGTCCTGCACTCAGCAACAACTAACTCAACATACAAACTGACCTCTCACACTGTTGATGGAGGCCGTCACCTCCTGAAGGAGATGGAGGTGTGAAATTAGTGCACGCACACACACAAACACACACACCTCCCTTACCTGCTGTAGGCTGTCTCTGAGTAAACTCTGGTCCTCTGGATGGGCTAGCTCAAGAAAGCTCTTCCCCAGAAGTTCCTACAAACACACATTGACACACACACTTTCAAAAAATACAAATACATCAGCAGTGAATTTTCATGCGTAGCCATAACCACATCATCCCAGGCAGCAGTGTCACCCCTGAACGATCCACCCTGCTGGGCTAACCGATGCCCAGACTTTTGTGGCCTACCTGAGGCTGGTAGCCCACTGTAGCCACACAGCGGTGATCCACGAAGGTGAACGTTCCCTGGCAGTTGTGCCGGGAAATGAACTCCACGGGTACACTGACGCTGTTGAGGGTGCTGTCGCTGGGGCAACACGTTACCTAGGAAACAAGTGCAAACCAAACGACAAGAAACTTTTACAGCGCCCAATCACAAATGATTTAGTGAAATAAACTAGAACCTAAAGGTTAACTGTTAAGACAGCATAGTACACATACACTCTCTCTCTCTCTCTCTCTCATTTACGGCATTTGGCAGACGCTCTTATCCAGAGCGAAATCCTCTGTCTCTCTCTCTCTCTCTCTCTCTCTCTCTCTCTGTACCTGCAGCCGTCCTATGGCGACCAGGCAGAAACGATTGCCCTGCCCACCGTCACACTCCTCCTCGGAAAGCGAAACACCTGAAACATAAAGACGACGCACAGAATGAGGTAAAAGGCAGACAGAAGGACCTCACGAGCGTGGGTGGACACTAGGACCCTGGGGACCTGCAAGCTGGGTCAGTTCTCTGCAGACAATAGCAGCTCTGACGGGTAGACACTTCCTCCGAATTGTTCTGTGAAATTCCTCACAGCACCCGGTGGGAGCAGCAGGGTTTGTGCCGGGCGCTCAGACACAGAGACGCCCAACACAGGGCCTGGCTGTGTGTGTGTGTGTTGTGTGTGTGTATATATATATATATTACCTGCTGGAGGCCAGGATCTGATGTAACCAGTACAGTGCACCACCACATACTGACATTCGCCCTCTTTCACAGGACCCAAACCACTCCTACTGTCACAGTGAGAGAGAGAGAGAGAGCGAGAGAGAGAGAGTACATCTTAGAGCGTGCCTGTGAGAGAGCGAGGGAGAGAGAGAGAGAGAGAGAGGACTTGCCTGTTCCTGGTCTTTAGAAAGCCAAGTCTGTTTTTGGACGCTGGCTCCACTGGACAAGAACCGCATCTAAACATCACCACACACATAAAAATCACAAAACTGCTAGATGAGGACTCATCAGCAAAACACCAACCTCTTCTGTGCATCATGAGTGTTTCAACTCAATACACAGTACACAAAGGTGGTACAATATATTGCTCATACTTAATCACGATACTTGAACTGCTGATACCTTGAAAGACCGTGATATACAAATGAGCTGTGAGCGATCACAGATGCTCCTGGCGTCGTTTCTGAGGGTGACTCGGCAAACGTGAACAGGCAAAAAAAAAAAAAAAAAAAGTGGCGCAGAACGTGCAGGTTTGTTTAAAATAACGCAGGACAACAGAGAATCCTGCAGCCCCCAGGGGGTGACGGCCTTCACCTCCTCACCTCATCCTGCAGATGAAGGACCTGCGGGCCCCCACAGACATCCTGACGGAGGACTGAGTGCCCTCTTTCTTCACTGTACCCGTCTTTAGGTCCAGCATCCGCCCTGGAGATGGGGAGGATGGAGCAAGAGACAAAGAGGCTTAAAACATCTGCAGAAATATAATGTTAGCAGGACGATACGCAGCCAAATGCTCTGGTGGGAAGCGGGTTCCTCACCACTGGTGTTCTCGCTGGTGGAGAGCTGTTCTCTCAGCTTGTCGGTGTCGTCTGGGTGGAGCTGGTCATACAGAGATGAGCCCAGCCAATCAGACTGAGCCTGGTTCAGGACAGGCGTCACTGAGTCAGAGACGTACACGACCCGCCCACTTTCGCACGATACCACAAACAAAAAGCCGTCGGCTGCCTCCAAAATCAAGTCCTTCAGCTCCTACCAACAGCCAGACACACACAGACAGATGGAGAGAGATGCAGAAAGAGGGAGAACTGTTTGAGTGTATGTGTGTGTGTGTGTGTGTGTGTGTGTGTGTGTGTATATACCTGGTCTGTGAGAAAGCAAGGTTTGTGTGTTCCATCATCTCCAGTGCTCCCCTTCAGTGATTTCATGTGTGACACCGCCATGCGAAGGATGGTCAGCTTGTCTGGTTTCCGTGCCAACGCATTGCATGTGGGCACCATTTCGGACAGTTCGGTGATGTACGCCGTCATCTTGTTACGCCGCCGCCGCTCAATCTCACTGTGGTTCTCCCTGGGGTCAGGAGGTCACGGTGCAAAGGTCATGGATGAGGATGGGACATGGGAAGAAACGAATCAAACTGATGGGAGAGAAACTGATGTCTTAGAAACGAGAGAATGAGAAAAACAAAAGAACGAGAAAATGTAGGAAGAAAGGAGAGGGAAGGTGATGCCACTGTAAGGTGAAGAACAGGAGGAGGAATGTGAGGAATTAACAAGAGAATTAAAATAAACTCAAAACTAGGACACACAGCATCCAAAAGATCAGTGGAGACTGAGCAGAGGAGGGGGGAGGGGGGTTCATCTCACATGTGGGAATCTTAGCTTGTAACGAGGAACAGGAGTACAAGAGTGGAAAAAAACGAGTGAGGAGAATAAAAGTGTCTTCAGAGTGCCTGAGAGAAAGAGAAAGAGAGAGGAGGAAGAAGCAGAGAGAGAGAGAAAGAGAGAGGGAGAGGGAGAAGTGAGGGAAGGGAAAGGGTTTAAGGACGTGAACATGCACACGCGTTTTCAAGCTGGCACGACACTGGAGGGAACATGGAAGAACTCTGTGGAGAAGCTTTGGCTGGTAAGTGTGGTGTCCAGTTATGTGACAGTGAGTGTGTCAGACACAAAGCATACAGAGGCCAACGGCACCCGTGTGCCTCTCTGATCTCAGTCATGTGACCGTGTGTGTCTCTCTGATCTCAAACAATCATGTGACCGTGTGTGTCTTTGTGCGTTTGTGTGTGTCTCTGTGCGCTTGTGTGTGTCTGATCTCAAAGAGCTGTCCCATGCTGTGGTGCAGATGGAGTTCCTCCTGCAGTGATGCTGTCTGAGTACCTGGCGAAGCGCTCCTTGTCATTGGAGAGGCTACCATCGTCATCACACCTGAGGAAGACACACAAACAAAGACACGCTATCGTCCTGGACAACGATGTCAGCGTTTTCGAGTGTTTCCACTCAACCACCAGCAGGATTTTCATATGCATTTGATATTCTGTTTTTTTTCTTGAAGTCAAAAACTATTAGGACTGCTGCTCCTCTGAAAAACACCATTACCAAGTGTTTCCACTGGAACAGTCCAGTGAAATACAAACATATGTTCAAGTACTCTGGTCATATAATGCACACAGCATCCCCATGTTTACACCCACCTGAAGAGTTTGCTTCCATCATCATCATCAAAGTCTGACCTGTGTGAGGAAGGAGGAGAGGCTCAGTGTTACTCAGTAGCACCTTAGTACTGCACAACCATCACAACTAGAGGGCATTTGGATGCTCACAAATTCCAACATTGTGGATCAACAACATTTGAAATCGTTTTAAAACTTTCTGCTGTCACCCAATCCCACAGCTCTCTACCAAAACAGCATCCATGACGATCACCCAGGCTTCAGCAGTGCGCATAATGCTCCGACAGGTCACACCTCCACCAAGCAGTGTAGCTCACCTCACTCTTTCTCCCATAAAACCCACCACAGCTTTTGAGGCTCAGCTCAAATGCAACATCACAATACCAATGTGGACCAATTGATTTTCCATTCAGTATTTGCGCAACTTGCTGTGGGGGTTTGAACCCATCAGTAGGACGAAGCTTGAGTCAGAGGAACGAACCAGAACTCAGGACCAGACCTGCAGCTACTCCTAACCTTCACAACCACTCACTTCCCAGTCTGACCACAGCCATCAGTCGCATCTGTAAAACCCTTTGTCCATTTCCCAGATAAACTTCCCATTATTCCAGCTTTCACTGAAGAAGGCAAAACCTGAACAAATGTTAGGAGGAAACCTGTGACTGTGGTTCTGTGAGACATTAAATGCAAATCTTTAACTACTTTCAGACATGAATAAACAGATGCCTGGGAGATCCTCCCAAAAGCAAGACAACTTAGAATGACAAAGCAAATGCAACTCTAGGTTCCAGCTGTGTGTGTGACTGAATCAACCACCCCATATTGCTTCTACAGCTTTTACATTGAACCAAACACCTGCAAATGAGAGAGCATTTCTAACCCCAACACTGTAGCACAGCCAGCAGTCAAGGCACAGCCAGCGGGTCGTGCTGGCCAGCGACGGACGTTAACGGTACTAGCTGTACTCACGTGGATGGGCGTTTATTGTTGCCCTTGGACACGACGGCTCCAGGCCCCGCGTGGGACCCAGCTTGCGTGGCCATGCCTACGGGAGGCACCTCGGACATGTCTAAGAGCAGAGAGACGGCATTTCAACTCTCCGAACACAGATGAATAAGTGCATCCCGTATCTCTCCAGAAGATCCGAGTCGTCACAAATCCGACAATATCACGCTGTGTGAACACACGCCCGCGCTTACGTTGTATATAGAAGCATACGCTTAAAGTCTACTATAGGAATTATCAGTACATGCGCCAAAATAGTATCATTTTAGCAGTGAAAACAATTTCTGTAACTACATGGTGTAAACCTAGACTACTTGTTTAATTTTAAACTACGTATTTCATCTGTAATCGTGGTAAGCTAACTTGATGGACAGTTATCGGAAATGAAGTTCGTCAGTATAAATACTGAATAAATAATGCACTTAAATTTTGGATAAATGTGCAACATAAGTTGTGGTGGTCTAATTTACACCAAATAAGGTTTCAGACATCGGGCAGGTTAAACAGATATAGTTTTACAAATATATGCTTGCGACAGTTATCACCCACCGGAGTAGATGGGTAGCTAACTTTGCTAGCTGTTAACTTTTCCTACTGCTTGCAGCCCCTTTGAAATGACAAGAATTCGGAGAAAATGACAACGATCAAAATGGTTAACCACAGTGCAAATAAATAGCTAGTCGTGTTTGCTACGCTTACTCAATACTTTTACTAGCACATCATTAATTCAATGTAGTCTCAGGAGCCAGATAGATAAAATAAAACAACCCTACTAGTTCGGGTTGCCGCTTTTATAGCTAGGATAGGTTAGCTAAGAAAGTAGCTAGCTTGCGTTAGCTATCCCAACTAACTTGTTTAAGTTTACGAGGCGCTAGTTAGCTATCTGCACTAGCATCTAGCATTAACTAGGCTATCCATCTAACGTTAGCTAACTTGACATGTTAAAGTGATTAACAAACGAGAAGGCTAACGATTAAAAGAATCACCCAGTAACTCGAGGAGCGGTAGCGCCTCCGTGATCTGTCACCGGCCGTTACGTAAGAGGAGCCTCTATTACTTTGCTTTCTCTGGGCTAACGCTAGCACTGTTCACCAGGGAGTATCGCTGTCAAATTAGCTAATAAGGCGGTAAATGAAACCCTAACACCTGCTCGCTTTAAAGTTAAATGTGTTAGCTAATTATGTGGTGAATACAGTACCTGAACTAGAGGATGCCATATCCAACTTGAAGTAAGGTTAGCTACCTTGCTAACACATAAACAAAACAACTAGCTAGCTATGTTAGTAAGTAGCTAGTAGTTAGCTAGCTAGCTCACGCACAGAAAAAAACCCACAGACAATTGTGTTCCCTTTGTGGAAAATACTGTTTTAAAGAACCAATTCCTCGTACAGGGTCATAACAAAGTAAATGATCATGTTCGTCCCTAGCCCAACGAAAGTGGTGATTTAAAAGCTGGATTTCCCCCCTTCCTAGTTTCCCGTTTAAACCCCCCGTTCTGCTTCAAGATGGCGGTTGGGCTTCCAGTAAGCGCCGTAAACACGCGAGCGAAAGCAAACTCGGGACTGACCGCGCGGGCCATTGGCTGCTTGCAAGTGACGCAAATCAGGTTTAAATTAGTGTCCAAGTTTCGCAGTTTTGTCCCTTTCACAACATGATTGAACAGTGTATTAGAAACACATGTAAGTACGGAGTCTATGGAGCATCTGTAGACACGCAGAATTTGTCCTCCGGTTCTTCATCACAGAATCGCAGTGGTTTACTTATTTGGTGGCGTATCACTCTGAACTGTGCAGTTAAAGTGAGACCGTAAAAACGACAAACACTACTGTTCCTCACAAAGTATTCATTTTAGAATTGGACTGTATCATTTTTGAATTGTTTTACAAAATAGTCCTTCAGAGCGTATTGTCCTTTAGCTTTAGTCTGTGTATTTTGGAATATGCGCAAACAAAACCAAAATAAATTGCAGCGCCTAGTAAACGCAGCGAGCAAAATTACTGGATGCAGTCAGACGTCAGTCACTCAGCTTTGGTCAGATCTCATTGTGAACAGAGCTGAGCAGATACTTAGAAGATCCTACCCACCCCTTATATAGCAGGTTTCAACTAAGCAACTATGGCAACAGTAGGTTGATGCAAAGGTCAATCAAAACCAAAAGGTTTAATGCCGTCTGCTGTTAAACTCTTTAATGGAAACACAGGCCAATATAACGATTTGTATTGTTCATTCTTGCAACACTGTTTTTCCTTCTTATTGTTTTATTTATCTTAGTGTTTTTAATGGAGGAGGAAGTACATTTGAATCAGTGTGACAGTGTGTATTCTGTAGGGTTCAAACCAGACACATTGGGACTGCTTGACCTGCTCTACCTGTGTAAATGAACGGGGTTTAAACAGACACTTAGGACATTTGTCCATCGTGCGATTCACACGTCACCACCTCTTGAGGTTCTTATTTTTACTTTATTATCATCATTTATTATTAATTAATAATATTTTCAGATAACAAAATGCACAGGAAAAAAAAATTAAAAACAAAAGTAACACTTAATTACTTTGGCTGTATTTCTGGAACGGTGTACTGAAGGCAGGGAAGAGGTCGAAACAATCGAGCAACACTATTAATTAAGGGGTCAGACAGGTGTAACTATGAGCCAGACAAGTGGAATCAAGACGGGTGTAACTCTGGAGTACGAACAGTACTGCATTCAACAAAGATGTGAAAGGGATCAAATGGAGATAAAGAAGGACTGGGAGGGAGAGAGACGAGGGAGGGAGACAGATGTATTACTGAGACTGTGGCAGGACCGCGATTGTGGACTATGTAATCAGGCCTGTCCTCCTGGATTAGAGTGTCTCAGCTGGACCTTCAAAAATGTGGCAATTCTGGCACCATTTGGAGACACCTGCAAAAACAGCCTCGAAACCCGGTCAGCACAGCCGTCAGAAGTAATGTCTCACGAGAACTCTACACTTTCGCTTCTGCGAATGCCTGACTTACATGGTTACTCTAATGTCATTTCGTTTCAGGGAGTTGTTCCTCACCAGTGACTCACTGAGAAAACGGTGTCTCAGTGTGGCTCATTTAAAGCTCTGCGAAGCAAAGGTCTGGACATGGTGAGCGAGTTCGACTGGAGTCACCTCCCTTCCCTATAGCACGCCTCCCGAGCGCCATCCCCGAACACGGAATGGTGGAATGAGTCTAAAAGTTGTGAAGTCCTGTACCATTTAGTTCTGTTCAGGGTTTGTCGTTTTTTAAAACAATAACAAGAACCAATTTTCATGGTCTCTGAAATCCTGTAAATTAGACAGGATGTAAAGAAAGTCATTCTTGATTCCTGAAATTGAAATGAAACAAAAACATCAAACTAAAACAAAATAAAAAAATGTAAACCTGTTTTCAGATTGGAATATAACACAAACTGTCCACAGACTAATGTTGTAATGTGCCCAGTGGCTCTGTGGCCTGTCACAGTTAAACACTGTTCACTTTTGCTGCCGCAAAGTAGTCATGAGTCATGTGAATTGTGAAGAAGTCCAAGTAGAGATTGGCCTGCTGTATTCTGACCAAAATTATTTATGCTTACAGAATCACATGTACCACATGACTGGTAATGACTTACAAAACCAGCCACGTAACTGAGGCCATTGAAGGGAGCTGCAGCTCCCCCTAGTGGACGACAGATGACATGCATGTCCACAACTACACTGTACAAAAAGATTGGTCAGGATTTATGGAGGGCGGACCTCCTCGACCGTGTTGGTTATTGGACAGAGGGCTGTCAGACAGTCCATGCTTCTGTCTCAACTGTATCAGCTGTAGGGTTTTAATACCAATGTATGTGAAATGTTCAGTGTTGGGCTGGTTATTACAGGGTTAGGGTAGTCATAGAGGCGCTGAGTGTTTGGAGAGGCGCTGCTGCTGGGACTCTGTGATGATGACAGAAGTGTTTACACCATGTGGAAACACTCCAGCTGGAGCTTCGTCTGAGAGACCTGACAAAGTACTGCACTCCTCCAGACGTCTGAGGCCCAGCAAGGCTCTGAGGAACCATCAGAGTGAGACAGATACACAGATGAGACACAGACAGATGAGAGAGAGACAAATAAGTGAGAAACGTACAAGTGAGAGAGACGTATGAGTGACTCTAGAACATATACTAGTACACTGAAAAAATAGCTTTGGAAAAAACGCTTGTTTTAAAGGGAAAAAAAACCCCAAAACAAAAAGCATTGAAGGAAGTGGAGGAGAAGAAATCTGTGAGACTCCAGGAAGGCCAGAGTGAACTGAAGCCATGTTGTGTTCTCCATACACAGGTCCACTCAGCCCCTGTGTGCACCATTCACTCTGGAACTACACAAGAGGTAAAACACCTTCCTCAGACCCAGCTCAGCGAGATGGACGTGGAAACAAACACGTCTGTATCAGGCTCAGCTAGCAGCTGTTCATCAGCCAGACTGAAGCAACAGCTACACACCACAGCTCTGATCGTTTGTCTTCTGCTCCCTTTAAACACTTTAGTTCTCCATGAAGCAGTTTATCTGCTTGAACGTGGTGAGTAGGGATTTAAAAATGAAATATGACCAAGCACTTAAAAAATAAAACACCAGATAGGACTAAGAGAAGAGAATTATAAGGCACCTGTGTAGAAGACAGCAGCAAGACTGCCTTCCCTGTATCACCCTCTCACCCCTCCATCACCCTCTCACCCCTCCTCACCCTTCCACACCCTCTCACCTCTCCATCACCCACTCACCCCTCCATCATCCTCTTACCCCTCCATCACCCTCACCACTCCATCACCCTCACCACTCCTCACCCCTCCATCACCCTCTCACCCCTCCATCACCCTCTCACCCCTCCATCACCCTCTCACCCCTGCATCATCCTCTCAACCCAACCACCTTCCTCCCACTCCTCCTCACCCTCTCACCCTAAATCACCCCCTCACATTCTCACTCACCATATCACCCTCTCACCCCTCCACCACCTATCTCTCAAAGGCCATTGTGATCATGTGACTGTGTGTGTTTGGAGGGGTAAGGGTATGTAAGGGTATGTAATATGTAAGGGTATTTGGCTGCTTGGATGTACTTGCATTGGTAATGTAATGTACATCATTTGTGCATGTTGAAAAGATGTCTGAATGTTCATTTGTAGTGTGAAGAGTTTAGAATCAAGATCTCATATGGATGGGTGTCATCGTCAATTTCTGATTTCTTCCTCTCCAGGTATCACTGTTACTCTGACGATGTCATTCAGCTTTGTGGCGGTTGTTGTTATGTCTGACATAGCCGTTCTGGATTGGCTTGTTCCTCTTCATCTTTTCATTTGGCTCCTCCTCCTGTTCTTCATCTGAATTGTCCGTTTCCTCTCTGTCACTCCTTTCATCCTCCACTATCTCCTGTTAACCGAGAAACAAACAACTGAGAAACAGATGACTGATATTACCAATACTATTACTAATACTGTTAATACTACTATTACCAATACTATGAATACTACTATTACTAATACTATTAATACTTCTATAATTAATACTATTGCTAATACTGTTGCTATTGTTACTACTACTATTACCCCTGCTACTGGTACTACTACTAATGCTACTACTATTACAATACTTCTACTACTATTACTAATATTTTTATCAATACTACCATTATTACTACGACTACTAATACTATTACTACTACTGTTTCTACGCCTACCATTACTACAACTACTACTATTACTACTGCCACTATTACTACTACTACTACTACTATTAATATTACTACTATTGCCACTACTACTATTATTAATACTAATACTATTACAACTATTACTATTATTATTACTACTAATACTACTAATGTCTTACAATAAACATATAATGGAGCAAGAAATATATTTAACAATTTACTTTATAAATTTAACTATTTATTTACCTACTAGTACTACAATTACCAGTACTACAATTACTATTACCACTACTATTATTACTACTAATACTACTTCTATTTTACTAATACTACTAATCTCTTACAATGAACATATAATGGCGCAAGTACATGAAAACAATTTACTTAACTAATGGATTAATACGGGTTTACTTTATTGATTAATGTAATAATTTATTATTAATTCATTTTATTATTCATTTATTATTTATTTAATTTACTTCTGTCCATTTATTCCAAAGACACTGAGAACTGTATCTTGCGTGCACTCACTCACTCACTCACTCACTCACTCACACACATATGGTTGCACATACGTTTGTGGGGAGGAAGCGCAGGGCCATACGAACGATGAGGACAGCCCAGAACACGTGCAGACACTGCAGCACCAGCAGCAACCCGTTAAAGAAGTAATACCCAAAGAAGGGTGGGTAGACAGTCACGGGGTACACCCACGTACAGTACAGGATCCTGGCAGAGAGTGCGCACACACACACACACACACACACACACACACACACGCACGCATGCACACACGCACGCACACACACACGCACGCACACACACACACACATGCATGCACACACACACACACACATGCATGCACACACGCACGCACACACACACACACACACACATGCATGCACACACACACACAGTGAGACATAAACAGGTTATGTTTTGAAACTTGTTTGTTTTGAGACAGCCTTCCTGTGTGTATCCAGCTGCTGTGTGTGTGTGTGTGTGTGTGTGTGTGTGTGTGTGTGTGTGTGTACAATTGCAAGGATGGCCTCACATGTCCAGGACCAGTGCATAACTGCTGGGGGTCTCAAAGGTGTCCTGGAGGCAGATTATGTGAGGATGCTGGAGTTTTTTTAAGATGCTGAGCTCCTGGGTGACCTGGTCTCGTTTCATTAGTTTCTTATTGACCAGTTTGACAGCTACAGTCCGTTTGGATCCCTTCAGGTCACACCGTTTCACCACAGCAAACCGGCCCCTGCAGGATGAAGCAGGAGAACCTGTTACAGCAACCCCTCCTTTGCGCTGGGTCCAGGTACGTGTGCGTGCTCCACAAAAAACTCTCACCTCCCCAATTCTGCTACCTCCGTGTAGAAAGAGTCAAAGTTGTCTTTCCACAGGACCCGGACCCCGTCACTGGAGGTACCTGTGAGGAGATGATATTTATCACCTGTTTACCCGTGGGTCGCTCAGCTTCCAGCACAGTAGTTATACAGACGCATGTGACAGTGAGTCACAGACACTTACCCAACACTCTGAGACTGGCTGATGATGTCACACTCCCTACATCATTGGTGGCAATACAGGTGTAAACGCCATCGTCCTCCGAAGCCACGCCCACAATGCGCAGCGTGGCCTCACCAGTCTCACTGTAGGAGAGAAATAATGCTTTAGTCAACCACGCCTGCATGTGCAAAGTCAGTGGGACGTGTGTGTGTGTGTGTGTGTGTGTGTGTGTGCTGAAGTCAAAGATCCACACCTGTAGGCTATACTGAAGTGGCCATTGTTGGTTAGGGTGTTGTGGTCGGGTCCCTTCCAGGTGATGCTGGCTTTGGGACGTCCACACACCTTCCACCTGAGTGTGACACACTCGCCCTCGTCACAGGTCACGTCACTGAGCGGGCTCAGGATCTCCGGGGGAACTGGACACGCATCACACCGGGCATCATTTGAAAGCATTATTTTACAATTTCAAAATGGACATTTTTATAGGATGAAAAGGAATGAACTTACCATCATAGATGTAATTGGGATTTAGAAGCTGGAAAAATATAAGAAAGCACACTTCAGAATTTCAAACCAAATGATGAGCCAATTAAAAACTGAAACAGTCTAGTTTGCAGCAGAGCTGACCTCAGATCAGATATGTTACCTTTACAGAAACCTTATTGGACTTCCTGTATCCATTTTCCAGCTTGCCCTCTTTCTTTCCCTCCTTCTCTCTCTTCTCCGACTTCTTACGGATGCGCAAGGATGTGTGCCATGAAGACCCTTTCCTGATGGTGGAAAACAAAACAACAGAGCTACAATCAGAGAGTAAAAGGCAGGAAAACATCTAGTCTCATTACTGCTGATGTCATTTCCTGTCAGGAGCAGCTGCTCTTACTTGATGGTTCCCTCTGGAGCGTCGGGGATGCTGGTGGAGGTGTGGCCCAGCACGTAACCGGGGATCCAGCCCTCGGCTGCGGGGCTCTGTTCAGTGGCGGCGCGGAACACCAGGAACATGCTCTGCTGGTTGGAAGCTAGGATCTGCACCACCTCTCCCTGACACACGTTTATCTCATCCTCCTTCAGGGCCACGTAGTCCTGCGTCACGAGCATGGTGGAAATGTTGCTGCTGCTACTGCTTTCACTCTGCGGGGGGGTTGGGGGGGGGAGGAGTCAGCACACAGACACGCCCACAAACACACACAGTCTTAGCGTGGCTCAGAATATTCTTAGATGGGTTTTCTTGGACAAACTGAAAGATTTCACATCAAGTAACCTTGGATTTGAACACAGGGAAATATCCGAGCACACTTTTCACACCCATGCACAGGATTAATAAACTGTGGCTATTTATTTATAACATTTGCAAGATGCTCCATTTAGCATTTTATTCACATCTAGTGAGTGAGGAGTATACAGCTTTGGATCAACCCTGAGAATACATGCACAATAGAACCAGACACTCATGTTAGTCATCTATAGCTGATCCATGCCTATACTAAGCACTTAATTTGGGGTTTAAATTCAGCCCACCCGCAGAGATGTGTAGCCTCAAAAATGGCTTACAATGGTCTTAAGGAAATCAGGACAGTTCTTAGAGCAATTGTCCTATTCAAAGATGATCAAATCCAAAGATAACAAAACGAACGGTGACCGTGCTCCAGAAAGCAGCAGAGAAAGACTACAAGTGAAGTATAAAGTGAGCGAGAGAGTTGTAAGAGCTTTTCACAGAACAGGAAAGTGCTTCCCTTCAGAACCTCCCACGGACAGAGCAGCAGGCGTTAGTAAAAACCGAGCAGTGGAAACGTGTTACTGCTGAAGAATGCAGGGGCTGGAGGTCCCAGTCTTTGAGGGCGGAGAGCAGTCAGAATCCAGGCTGGGGTTAGTGAGTACTCAGCTAGGCGAGAGAGACAAAGAACAGCAGGAACTTGCAGAGGAGAGCTGCAGTGGAGCTGCAGGTGGCCTGATGCCTGCAGGTGGGCGGGCTGGAGCCTCTTACCCCGTTGCTCTGGGTGGACTGGACCGAGTGCTCGCTGGCGGAGGAGCAGGTGCTCATGCGGTCTGCGTCTTTGCTGTGGGTGGAGTGCCGATGGCTTTGGTTCTGGTTCTGCCGGCCCAGAGAGTCGCACACCTCCCCGGGGAAGGTGAAGGAGCTGGGCCGGCTAGCCGGGGAGCCCGGCATGGAGCTCCAGAAGGAGGCGGTGGAAGAGGGCGTGCTGCAGCCCCCAGTCTTGGGCCCCGGGCTGCAGGGTGGGAGGTTGTCTTTGAGGGTTGGCATAGCCAGCGGGGCAGGCATCGAGGTGGGGGGACCTGGCCGGGGTTTGACCAGCGCCAGGGGGGGAACTGCGGCTCGGGGGATCTGGGTTGGGACTTGGCCGTCCCGGCTGTCTTTGGAAACGCTGTCCGCCGGCTCGCCCCGTTTGGTGTGAGGACTGTCCTGCACCCTCACCCTGGCAGGGTCCCGACTTGTGTCGGGGTCTGCAGTGCATGAGGGTGGGGGTCCCCCAGGGAGGGGTCGGTGGGGCATACCTGATATTTTGTCAGGGCCATCGGGGTCGCTGACTCCGGGGCCCAGGGCGGGAGAGTGGTGGCGGAGAGGCTGAGGCAGGCGAGAGGGCTGGGGGATGCGGGAGGGCCGTGAGCGGGGGCCCGATCCAGCTGGGATCATACTGCCACCCCCAGGAACGGTGCCCTGCCCTCCGCCACCCCCAACCTGGGCACCGCCTGCGGGGCCCACCAAAGAACTGCCACTCCCTCCTACATGGTTCCTCTGGTACTCGATGGGAGACGTCAGAGCTGCAGGCAGGTGGGCAAAAGACCATTCAGTACTACGTAGCCTGACTGACTCCCAGGTGTGAAGTGTGTGAGTGCAGTGCAGGGTGGTTCTGTACCAGTGAGGAATGTGCGCTGGCTCTCCAGAATCTGGCTGATCTGCAAGGTCCAGACCTGCCGTACCCCGGGATGGGAGGAGTGCAACACAAAAACCTCTATGCAGCTGTTGGACGTTCTGGAGGTGAGGGTGAACTTACAGGGGTCACCATCCGCACTGTCCTCCAGCCCCAGACAGCTCACCTACACACACAGATCATACAGATTTGCTAATAATCATCACTATAACCATAATAAACTGTATATGCATCTAGTGGAAGCCAAGGATATTTTGGACATGAGGAGGCACCTTGATGCTGTTCTTATAAAGGAAACCAGGCATGGTGAAACCTCTCTTCTTATCTAACGGCTCGCTGAAAATAACAATCTGCTCAAAGAGGAAGACTCTTCTCTCCTTCATCCTGCCCAGCAGGCCTCCATCAGAATCACACACCATGAAGGTGTCCTGTAAGAGCAGACGGCCCTGAGCCACTATCTTCCCCTGGGAGACAGAGAGACAGAGACAGAGACACAGAGAGAGAGAGAGTCTTGAATTCACCTTCTCATAAATTGTGGTGATGTGCACCATTTCTCTGTACAGATCTTATTTTCACAGTGTTCCATGAGTGGTTGTCTTACGTCAAATCCCTGCAGTCGGCCCACATTCATCATGTCGTTGCATCGCTTTGGTACAATACACATCACCTCCACGGCTTTCTGTAACACAATACAGCACACGTGAGCTCCACGGCTTTTTGTAACACAATACAGCACACGAGCTCCACGGCTTTCTGTAACACAATACAGCACACGTGACCTCCACAGTTTTCTGTAACACAGTACAGCACACGTGACCTCCATGGCTTTCTGTCACGCAATACAGTACACATGAGCTCCACGGCTTTCTGTAACACAGTACAGCACACGTGACCTCCATGGCTTTCTGTAACGCAAGAGCGACGCTACGCTGAACCACCCACACCGTGGCCCGTCTACAAGGCCTGAGCAGAGATCAACACTCACAAGACTCAGCCCTTTCCCTACCTCCAAATCCAGAGAGTCCAGTCCAGCTTTTTTGGAAAACTTGAGGAAATCCTAGAATAGAAAAAAGAATATTAACCAATGGGGACACAGTGCAGAGAGCAAAGACAAACCACCAGACTGAGGACAGAACGAGACCTTGAGGAGCAGCTGGTACTTCATGATTCTCTGCACTGGTTTGATGAGCAGGTCAGTGATCTGTAGCCTGTGACCCAAACGTTGCTTTAGGTCCTAACAGCAAGGGTCGAAGGTCAAGGATTAAACAGGTTAACCTCAAACAGCAGTTTGAAAGTTTGGATTCTGGTTATACGTGCTTAAAGAGGATCAGGTACGAGAAGATTGAAAAACTCTGACTGACTTCTGCTACCAAAGTTTGGCTGAAGTTTAGTTGCAATGAATTAAGGCAATGTACCTCAAAGTAGGTGTCAATGTACTCCGAGACGATGTGTTCCGATTTGGGTTTGTTCTGGCAGTAAACGATATACATGTGCAACCTCCGCTCCTGCAGACAGAACACAGACACCGTAAGATGCGAGTTTGGGAAGCTAGAAGATGCCGAGAGCGTGTGGCGGGTCTGCTGTGAGAGGACGAGAGCTCACGTGCTTCACGAACAGCAAGCCCAGACGCTCAGGGTCTTCGAGGCATTTCTCCAGCTCTCCCAGAAAGAAGCTGAAAGGGTAGCGATTACAGACACTTAGCAGAGCAACGCGCTGGAGAGCTTCCCAGCTGAGATGTGATTGTGCTCTTCCTGTGACAGGTACACAGCGCTCGAGCAGGACAAAGTTGACATACTCTCTGTGCCAGTCGTAGATCTGGTGGATGTTGCCGAACACGATCTTGTCTTTGCCTTTCATGTCGTCAGGGACTCCTTCTTCTCTCATCCTGGCCATGTAACCCTGGCAACAGAGGAAACACCTGAAGCACATCCCGACTGCAGAGCATAAGAAATAAAGGCATCTTGGGTCAAAGAATCATGAAGATTATTAAAGAAACAAAGTGCTCACTTCAACGACCAAACCAAGATCCCTCACGTAGTCCCTCTCTGTCTCAACCAGCTCCAGCAGTACATAACTGCAACGAGCCAGACAGAAGACGGGTTAGGAACAGGTGCACAACATGACCAGGTGGGGGTGCAAGCGAGTCGAGGCAGCGAGGGCCAGACTTACTGCCGCCTCTTGAGGAAAGTGTTCTTGCGCTCATCCAGCTCATCGATGGGGGGGGAGGAGGAGGAGAGCAGGGAGGTGTCTGAGGGGTTGAAGGACGGACTACTGCTGTCTCCCTGCTCTACACACAGAGAGCTTGGCCTGTCCTCCAGAGCCTGCGTGCACACACACACACACACACACGCACACACACGGCATTACTTATTTACACACCCATCAACAACTCAGAGAGAACACACACGTCCCCCCATTAAACCCACAGAGCTACGCACCCACCCACACAAACACACACACACACACACACACACACACACGTCACTGAAACTTACCATCTTACTTTTGACCAGCTCTTCGATGGCACTGACTAATTCGGCAGCGCTGGGTGTTTCGGAGCTGGACGGCCGCACAGAGAGACGCGATGACGTCTGCAGAGAGCGAGAGCGAGGAGGAGAGAAAGAGAAAACTGGGTCAGGCATCTCGGCAACGACGAAAACGAAGGCTGATCTCAGATGTGATGCTCCTCTTACCAACTGCAAAACAGCCAAGCAGATTGTGACAAAACCTTCACAGACTAACCACTATTAAAAGCACTTGGGCATAAACACACAGAAAAGACACAAGGAAAACTCTTAACTTACAGGCCTATATGACAAAATCATAGCAGTACAAAAATCTAAACAGGGAAGAGTGGTGGGATTTCTGAAACTGTCCCTGATGTGTAACCCAGTGCAAGCTTGTATCTGAGTGCAGTCCTCTCTAGGGCCTTAACCTGCTTAGCAAAAACAATACAACAGAGGTACATAACGACTATGAAGGGATTCTGTGTTCAAAGGTCACGACAGATTTGTTTTTGTGTCTTTATATATAGAATCGCACATCTTTAAAGGAACATTCCACTAGCAATATTACATTTAGTCACGTACACCATTGTCTAAGCAGAACTCGGCATCAAGAAAATGATTATTTTTTGTTTTATTATTGTACTACACTGTTATGCTGACGGTATAATAGGAAAGGGAAAAGCAGAGTGGCATGTTCCTTTAAGTTCAGAAGTTTCCATTACTGGTATTCATCAACAATGCAGCCATCAGACAGGTAAAAGTGGAAATCCAGCAAAAAGTCTCACCCTTGCGGTGCCTTCCAGACCTTCCCATGTGTGTGTGGGAGTGGCCTCTGCTCTGCTAAGCTTTTACATGCCAATCAGACACCAGAGTGATAAATGAAGGGTAAAGTACAGAGGAAGGGAGGGGTGGGAGATGGGTGGACTGTAGAGGGGTCAGGGATAGAAGAGATGCTCTCCGAGATCGTTAGACACATGAAACCCCCTGACCTTTGACTTTCACATACCCACACTTCCCACTTGGCCTTAACGGCACGTGCGCCCTCCAGTACAGCGAAGTTAACGGCACGTGCGCCCTCCAGTACAGCGAAGTTAACGGCACGTGCGCCCTCCAGTACAGCGAAGTTAACGGCACG
>JAOYMR010000004.1:12753154-12763726 GCA_025802075.1 Tenebrosternarchus preto | reverse complement strand
CCCCCCCCCCCCCCCCCCCCCCCCCCCCCCCCCCCCCCCCCCCCCCCCCCCCCCCCCCCGAGGGTATTCTTAATATTAAAATATATTGATAATTGACCACATCAAACAAAGGTTTTAACACATGAACTAAGCTCAAAATCAAAGCTGACCAAAGAACTAACAAATGAGTGAATGGAAGCTTTCAGGAATTTAGCAAATAAACACAGACCACACCCCTAAATGCATTAAAAGTGGTTTAGGTCATGTTAAAGACATCACGACAAAGTCAAAGACTGCACATAGGTTAATGCAGACCTGTGATAGTAAGGTCTGAACAAACCAGAAAACCACCATTAAAAGTCTCGACATTAGTCAAAGGGAAATACATCGATCTGTGTCACATACCTCTCCAGATACAAAACAGCAACAATACTTTCAGTAATAAACCCACACTAAACAAGAAAAATTAATAAAGGGAATGATTGCATTCAAAAGAAATCTATGAAACAAAATTAGTCAATTAAACATGAGCCTAATAAACAGGACATTTTTTAACAATTGCTCAACTTTCCTACGACAGTAATAAAATTATCCACCAATCAATAAAACGGCTTGTCTTGATCATTAAAGTAAAACATCTAAATCAAGTCTAACAGGAACATGTGTACTATTCATATACATCATTCGTATATAGTATCATCTTCCGCTGAGAAAGTGGTGTGGCAATATTGCCACCTATGATTAGACTAGTTACATGTTCAAACCCAAATCGATCTTAAAGATGCCCCCCGAGAGCCAAGACTGGCCTTGAAGAAACACTTTTCCACTGGACAGTGCATATTCCCTGTGAGTATCGCCATTTTGTCCTCAGATAAGCTCTGTTTTATTTTGTTCTATGTATATAAGCAAGCAGATATAAAATACTCTACTGATGTAATTATTAAAGTCCATGTTTAAATCTCTCGAGTTTTTTGCTTTTTGTTTGAAATCTTCTAAGCAATTCCACCTCGGTTCCAAAAAGTGACCACATGTTTTAAAGGTTAAGGATGGGTACCGGAGGCATGGAGAATGGGGCCGTGTTCTATTGATTTACCACAACTAATGATGCCATGCACTGGTTGCATCATTAGATGTGGTATTTTGGGAGGTCATTTATAATGCACAATCGAGCCCTTTAAAATAGAACTGTGGAAAAGATGCACTGACGACTTCCATGTGCTCCGGAACGGTGCTGATACAGACCCCTACAGCATCACGAGGACACCGATGGGAGTCGGATTCTGTTTGAAACGCACTTTGCATTGACCACAACATACCTAAACTGTCAACATTTAAAACAATATACCTCAAGTTTCATTATGGTTTGTTCAGACCATGTGCCTGACCTGACTGGTATGGCTCTACATAAGGGTTAGTGCACACACACTCCATCATCTCAGCTGGGTAATCAAAGCCCAGGCACATTTCACCCTCCTAAAGAAACTCACGCTAATAATAAAAAAAAAAGAAAGACAGAAAAAGCAAGTAGGAAAGCAGATGGAAAGTGTTGATTATATTGATGTTTTTTTTTTGTTTTTTTTTACAGTATTTAAACATAATGAAATAAAACGTCTCGGTCAGCATAAACAAACACCAGCTTAGTCATGCTTAGCAGCAGGCAAAGATATCGCTGATGGTTCCTCCCCAACCTTAACCACCATTACAGTCAGTGTAACAAGCCGTGTCCCGGGTACAGCACTTATTAAAGTCACCATCACTTATCAATACAAATACAATTAAATAAATCACCCTTTACCCTATTTATACTTGTGTTTCAGTGGTGCATGACTGGACTCCTCAATAAATACCTTAACCAGTTATGTTTTACTGACCAGTGTTTAACGATTGGCTAATCAGGTCACATGCATTATTAAAAGTTTCCGTTTAAATCAAGTGGATATATAATGACTTTATATCAGAAGCCCTACTTTTGAAATCCATTATGTGAACTGTGGAGGGAAAAAAAATGTCCTGGCAACTTTAGTCTGCCCCAAAACAAACAAACAAATACATTTTCCACATCCTGATTTACAGCTTTCGATATGCTTCAGCTGTGAAGGCTATCAGGTCAAGAGCATCAATCCTCTGGGAGGGTCATCTACTAAAGCTGCTGGAGGGCCGAGAACTCAGTTAAATCAACGACATCTTGGCAAGCAGAAACAAGACAAAACAAGAAACAAAACCAAAAATCACAAAATCAAAAGCTTTGACTGCTCCTTACCAGTTATCTGACCGGACACATCACTTTTGGGTTCACATTTGGGAAAGGAGCCATCTATAGAAAACAGGAAGAGGAGAAAAAATTAATCAGAGCTACAATTCACAAATCTCCAGCTCCATGATAGAATATTGTTGAGTAAATCAAATAACATTGTTTCCATTTTTAAAAAATAATCTTGAGAAATGGTTTTGTTCATCTCCACAGAGAATATGCCCATCATGTATCTTTGGCCATTAGCATGCATGCAGACGTTTGTCCCACAGCTGAAGATCTGAGCTCGGAGAAGCACAGAAACACTTTTAGCTGCTCTTAGCCGAGTTCCACTGACCCTAAAACGCACTGATGGTAAGACAGAAGTTCCACCTGGACACCATTTACTGCACCCCGCCCCCCCTGAGCTAATGACCTCTAAATCACACATTAACTTCCCCACTGCCAGATGCTATGGGAACCACTGTTCCATAAGGAGAGGGGAAGGGAGGGGGGGTCCTTGCTGACATCAAGTGTAGTGGTGATTGCAAGAAAACCCTACAGCAGGAAACGGTGCGTACGTGTAGAGAAAAGTGTGCATCTGTGTGTACGGAGATGAGTGTGTGTGTGTGTGTGTGTGTGTGTGTGTGTGTGTGTGTGTGTGAGAGAGAGAGACCCTGGCACACTGACCACCTTTCCTAGCAGGCAGCAAGGTGCTCTGATAACAGATCAAGATTTACAAGTCTGTTATTCAGTTTCCTGCAGCCAACGGTCGTCCTCCATGGAGAGGTGGAACTGTTGCTGAATGTGCCTGAATTTTCTTTTTAAAAAATAATAATAATTACACAAAGTGAATGGCAATACAAGATGCACACCGAGCACCTTTTACACACACCAGCACACGGGCAGAAATCCCCAACCATACTATTAGCAACTAATTCACACCGTAATGAATCAGGACGGCTTATAATCAAGTTGCTGTAACCAACAATCTGATAAGCTACACTTCATTTCTGAGATGTGCCCACTGAAGTGCCATAGCATATGAAAATGAATATGGATCTCTCCATGGATCTCTCGATCTCTCATGCACAGACAAGCTTTAAAGCAGACGATTACGACACAGCCAGTGCCGCCCCTGTAGCTGGGCATCAGACTGCTGGGGGGTATGGCAGAGCTCAGTACATGCATATTAACACATGCATTCAGCACATTAAAATAATATAAAAATAATAATCATTTTTTGGTTAATTAAAAAAATATTCAAATATTCTAAATAGTGAAATCTAATCAGAAAATTCCTGATCATGGTTACTCTTAATTGTGTGTAAAATAACAAAATAAATGACTCTTAGTTGTATCGAGTGGCGTGCTAAAGGTGTACTAAAGTGTGTTTTCGGAGGGGGACCTAAACGGAGGACTCCGTATCTGGACTGGAGGAGTGGCTCAGTAGAGCATGGAAGAGCCCATGGGCCCTGACTACAGGTGGGGGAGGGGCAGCACAAGCACTAACAGATAAGGAACATTTCTATTCTCTCTCTCTCTCTCTCTCTCTCTCTCTCTCCATCACAGAGGATCTGAAGCCCAGTGAAACCCCCCACTTCTCCAGAGATGCTTGTTACCACACACACACACACACACACACACCCACCCACCCACCCCAGCCCAGCCAGTGCGAAACTACAGTTGTGACAAAGTGGGGATCATATAGGAGAGGGTAAACCAAGCAGGCAAGGACAAACACACAGAAAGAACGTCAGGAATTCCAGGGGACTGCAGTTTCTTCAAATTCATCAAATGTAATTTTCTCCATGTCTCATTCTATCCTGATCCTTCATAAAGAAAGAGACCGAGACCAAGAGCAAGAAACTAAAGATTAAATAGAAACGCAGGACAAAGCTGTGGACACCATACCAGAAGCATTTCCTCTTACAGTTACTCCTATTACACTACTGAATGTGCATTGTGTTTCCATAAGGACCATAAAAAAATAAATAAATAAACTCACACATGTCCCGTCACACTAGCCTGTGCTCATTTTACGCATTTGTTCCCAAATGAACCATAACAGCCGAGCAGATTAACACCGTATAGATGGACCTCAACTGGGTTAAAAAAATAAATACATAGTAGATGAAAACAGCCAAAAGAGCTTTACAAGTCCGTTAGAACCAAGCTTGCTATTCCTGTCCAAATAAGGAAAGGCCAACTCGGAGGAACTAGTGGAACGGTCGTTTCAAACTCGCTGCATGAGAACAAAACTTCAGTCCAAAACTTCAGCAAATACGTTGAGGTCCATCAACCTCAGGAAAGACTGCGTGAGCAAAAGGGGCTGAATCCAGCTCACACCCGCCTCTCCTGAAACCAGCGTTCACTCAGTGATCCGCCACTCTCCTGTCACGTGGAGCAGCGTGGAACACACTCAAGAAAGTGCCGTTTCTAGAGTCCAGAGTCTAGAAGAAGCCCTCTGCACAGTTTACTGAATCCGTTGTTACACTTGAGTTTTAGTACACACTCTTGGAGAAGTTCAGGCGGTTCACAAATTTACCAACGCTTAAAAGAATAGCACATTTCAAAATAAAAATAGAATTGCAATAATTTACATATATTAAGATTAAGAAAGCAACTGAAAGATTCAAGAGATTAACCTTCTGACATGAAGGATCTAACAGCAAGAAGGGAGCTGCCTGGGCCATCCAACCCTGGAGATGTTTAAAGAAAACATCAGATGTGCCTCTCTGAACCCTGATCAACCAGGATATGAATGTCTTGCCACAAACCTACTCATACTGCTGAGGAACATGGAGAGAAAAGAAAAGAGGGTACGTCACAATACGTCAGCCACTTCAGTTCTCTCAAAACACCCATCCTCTGTGTGCCAGAGGAGATGTAAAAAGAAAAAAAAAAAAAAACCAACAATGTGATTCAACCCCGTGTGTTCCTGTCAGGACCCATGTGCTTCCACTGCCCCCTCCTCTTCTGTCATTGTAACAATTTAAAACAAGCCCCTTCTCAGTAATGTTCTTACAGACCCAGTGTGCAATGCACTGTGGTGGGTTTGTCATCAATACCACTCACACATGAATCACCGCAGAGGAAAAAGAACCCTCTCATTGCTACATGCCTTTAGTCTGTCTCATCCAGGGCCGTGCAGGAGCCAGACAGGCAGAGTGACACAGACGGGCGGAAAAGGAGAGAAAGCAACCTGCTCCAGCAGTGCCAAGGTCCAATTCCTCGTTTTACAACTCCCAGTCCCACCTGCAGTTTCCCCTGGTGGTGAGTTTTAAGACAAAATAGCACCATAATTAGATGTTTTCTGTCCTCAAGAATACAAGTTTGCACCAGCTATGATTAGAATGAAGCAAACTCCAACAGCTCAGTGAATTCACAGACCCCTTTTTTTCAGGTAACCAGAATAAGTGACAAATTTTAGCCAGATCAAACAAAAAAATAAAAGAAATTACTTTTTTGATACCACAATGGCAACACCACATTGAAATGAGCTTATACAGCAAACCACCATGTTGTGGAACAAGCCCAACTCACATAAGCAGATAAGCTGTACATTACACCCTCCTCACTCACAATCAAGGTTATTATATGGAGTAACCAGCAATAAAATCAGTCTGTCATACACTTAATCCAGACATGTATGAACATTTTTGTACTTTTCAGGACCACCATGACTGAGAGACTAATGCCTTATTACCACATAAAAGAAACCATGACCAACTCAACTGCATAAATAAACAATATATCAAATGAATGTTAATGAACCAAAGTGAATTCTCTGCCAGGTCGGTCTCTACTCTAGTGACTGTTCGTTCTTTGTTGCACACTGCTCTTATTTTCCACCGATTGTGTGAACGTAAATCACAGCTCAGAGCCCCTCCGGTGTAACGTTCACCACAGGACTATTTTTGGTCGTCTCTACATACTGCCAGCCATAAGCCTGGTGAGCTCAGGTAAACAGCCTCAGAGCTTCTGCTAGGAAAGGGCTAAGCATGACGCAGCACGTCAGCGACACAGTGCTGAGGAGAGCCTGCTGTCCCCACAGCGTCCAGGAGTGGACAATAGGGGGAGGTTAAAGGCCAAGTTGCTAGGCGACCATCACTACCGACAGAAACTGAGACAGACAGACAGAGGTAGAAACATTTAAAGTTTAACGTGTCTATAGGGAGTTAGCTCAGCAGTACAGGGTTCTATATTTGACAGGCTGCCCTATTTTACTTTTGGAAACAATTTAAAGCACATTTTCCATTTTAAAAAGACAATAATTATTTGAAGCGTCTTTAAGAGCTGAGTCATTGTTATCATTCGAGCATAACCTAGACATGACGGTAGGCTGCTAGGCCTCTGCCCTCACATTATTCACTGGCTCCTGAATAATTAAATGCATAAACGGGCAAATAAAAAGCCCAGGAGAAAAACAGGGACTTGGCCAAAAAACACAGCCAAAGTCACAGTGAAGCAGACTTATCCAACATAGGTGTTTGGAAACAACATTTGAACAGATGGACTTCACAAGCTGGGGTCACCAGAGGCCCCGGCCATTAAAGGGAAGAGGCCGAAGACCACAACACTGCCCCACCATTCCGTCACTGATCAGTCCTGTATGCGCCTAGCTGGCCAATGAGGACACGCCTGCTTACCCCTTTAAGAGCAGGCCTCAGTTGCCTTGACGATATGTGAAATGAGAGCAGGCACCAGATAATTATGGTGAGAGAAACAGACCTCCACGCTGATTACTGCACTGCTAATTTGTTGAGCAATACTTTAAAAAAAAAAAACAAGCTTAATGCACAAAGGTCTTACAAACCTTCCATTTAAGAACCAGTAAAAATACTAATACTAATGATTTTTATAACACTGACATTTACAGTAATGGAATATTAATGACCAAACCCGTTGAAAGACGCCATGTCCATGTACTACTATAATGTGACACCATATTTTCGTTTTCAGATCTTCAGCATCGCACAGAGTCATTAACTAATATTAAGAGAAAACATAACCCTGAAGCAATGTGTGAGTATGGCCAACCACTGGGGGGGCCAGACAGGACAGAACATAGAATACCGTGTTTTGACATCAGAACAGGAACGAAACATTAAGTCTGATGTTGGCATTAAAGCAATCATCATAGAAGCTGAAGTCTGGGCAATGGTATTGATTTCACCACTTATAGATCTGAGGATGTGCATGACGATCACGTCACAAATGGTCAAAAGCCCAACTGAGATGGAGTTCACACACGACTGGAATCTCCCGTACACTCCATCAAGTCTTTCACCATTTAAACAAGAGTGAGTTTAATCACATGCAACAGAAGCTGGAAGACCTGCAGCTGCTCAGGGGGGTGACAAGCCGTCACAGCTAAAACTGGTGACCGACGCTCAGGAGGTCCGTTACCGTGCCATTGGTCGTTAATGCAAAGTTCAGCTGGGCCTCAGGATCCAACCATCTGCCAGTCACGCTGTAACGTACAGTAGCGCAACACAACGGAAGCGTGACGTGACTGGAAGACACAACTGATGATTAAGGAACCATTTACAGTTGCGTTCGTCAGCGTGGGTGTTCTGAAGAATACCAAACAATGTGTTTACAGGCACGAGAGACGTACTGAAGAAACTCCAATATTTAAAAAAATTTCATTAAAAATAAATAAATAAAAGGAAGTAAGAAAAGGGAGGGGCTTGGGCTGCACAGCTCCATCACACAGTCGAACAAAACCAGGTCATGCTGGCAAAGAAAGGCAGAGACTGGGAGCATGAGAGACAGCCACCAACGACCCTCCCCACACCCTGCTCTCATTCTCTGATCTATTTCAAATCCACAACTCCATTTCTTACCCACACCTCTCACTCACACACACACACACTCACACACTCACACACTCACACACTCACACACTCACACACTCACACACTCACACACTCACACACTCACACACTCCCCTTCACTATTCATTCCTTCCATTCTCACATTCCAAACAGATAAGGAAGGACATTATTGTATGTCCAAGGAAACATGGAAAATCATCTTATACGGGCACATAAAAACCTCAACAATATCAGTCATCAGGAGATGAAGTCTATATGTAAGGAAGCCACACCTAGAACAGCCCAGACATTAAGGCTGAAACACAGGCCAGCGTGTGTTTAGCTCTGCACACTGCTGTAGTGGGATTCACTCGTGCTCAGCATCAACCCTTCACCCATTCTTTCACGCTGCCATTGTTGTGGAGACCAAACCCCACAAATGAGCCACAGCCACCAACACTAACGCCCAGCCTAAACAATGCAAGGCCAAAAGAAACGAGCAGCACAGCTATGCAAATCAACGACCAATAAAACGGCACTTAGGAAAGGTTAACGGCTGCCCCCCCCCCCTCCTCTTAATGAGTGACCATGTGGAGTAGTGGAGATCTTAGCCTGCTCCACTTCAGCGTCCTGCTGGGACACGCTCTTAGCCAACAACTAACCAGTGACTCAACCTTAACCTCATCTGCATACTGACTAAAGATAATTCACAAGTAGGAGAAAAAAAAACCTAAAAACAAGGTTTCAATAGAGGAGGAAAAATCATTGCCATGCATCAGCCTAAAGAAGCTTAGGACAGAAGTCCTAATTCTAAGGCAGGATATCCCTGATCCTTTTATACATGAAGCGTTAGTTGTGCGATACTTAAACGTCTTCATAGTGCCAGAAAACGGCTCTTAGGAAGGGGCAGTAGGCCACAGGACAGCACCAGTGCCCACAAAGCTTGTGGCTTTTGCACAGACTGAGGTCACTTCCGGTTAAGGGCAGGGCAGGGAGTACAAGTCAACAAAGCTACTGCAAATTCAGGTCACTGATTTCTCCCTCCTAGATAAATGGATAAACTAGCATCTGCTTGGATTACTGTGATGGAAAGGGTCTTAAAGACAGAAGAGTAATTCTGTACAGGGCATGCAAAATGAACTGGTATCACATCAAAAATAAACTACTGAAAGCAGCCAAATGTGAGCACATTTCGCCAGCTGTTACACCGACAAAGAGCTTCCACTGCGTTTTTGATGTGGTTCTGCCAGCGTCCATCTCTCCACCGTGGAACGCAGGGTAAGAGCAGCCTGTGCTCTCCTGAAGCAAAACGGGTTTTTAGCGTGTACATTATAGAATGTTCAGCTAAAGAACAGCAAGTCTTAGGAAACTGAACATCCTGAACACCTTTACTTCGTCATTACTCACACACACACACACACACACACACACACACACGCGTATAGTACAACGAAACATTTTCTTTACGTTTCTGTGCTTCTTTGTGTGGTGGGGTCAGAGCGCAGGTCAGCCATTGTATGACGTTGCTGGTGAAGGGTCTCTACTCAAGGGCCCCAACAGAGCCGGGTTTCAAACCCACAACCTTCCAACTGACAGCCTATCAACGTTGCTCAATTATTCACATAATCTAGTGCTGAATAATTTCTTCTATTGATGAACAACCCCCCCTCCCCCCAAAAATTACACATTTGCAAGACTTTATAAGGAGAAAAACTAGACTAAAAATAAACACTGAGCAAATGAGCTCTCTATGAATTTTAGTAAATCTTTACAATGACTATGAATTTACAATAAAACAACTGCAACAATTTTGCAATTTGTTTTACAATTGTTAATATACATTGTTTTACTTTTTTAAACTCATTGTAATGTCTAGACTGAGTGCAGGTCTTAGATTTGGTCATTTATAATCCAGAGCATCTGTCATGACGTTAAATGCTGTGAACTTCCATCACTGTTACTATTATTCTCACACTTGCAGTGTTTCAAAAATCATAACTTACAATTTGACCAAAAATTGTAGCAGCAAATTCTACACAAATATCAGAGGATCAGAACATCCAGGCTGCGCTGTGGTGAACCCAGTGTGAGATTCATCATGTGTTGGGAATGGATGAGGGCAGGTGACTTCTGAGCAGCTGAGCTACCGAACCGCGTTACCCCCTTTCACGGCGCAACCAGACGGCAAACACCGACCACAGTCAAAGCAAAAGAATCCGTGAAAAGCTTCAACATAACCTTTGCGTCTGAAGGACAGAAGAGCCACTGGATGGAGGAGAAAGAGCATGGCAGAGACTCAGAAAGAACTGAGAGGCCACCACAGAGGAGCCAAGGAGAAAACAAAGATCAGAGCAGAGATCCCGGTGCCTGACCCCAGGCGCTGGGATAAGTCCACAGGGTCTTGTGCTGGAGCCATGGGCTTGCTAAGGAACTGGGCCATCGTGATGTCAGTGAAACTCAAATTTCACTCTCTCTCTCTCTCACACACACACACACACACACACACACACACACACACACACACACACACACACACACACA
>JAOYMR010000004.1:12733482-12752740 GCA_025802075.1 Tenebrosternarchus preto | reverse complement strand
ACACACACACACACACACACACACACACACACACACACACACACACACACACACACACACACACACACACAAATCAAGGCAAGGATGTAACCATAGCTCGTGAGGGGTTTCAAATCTACTACAAATATGTATAGCTTTACAGTTTTAATACTCTTAACTAAGGATACTTTTCTAAAAGACATTTTGATTTAGTTTGGGAGAAAGAATTCAGGAGCATTTGAAATTATAATTTAATGTACATTTTAATCTAATGACATAACAGGATGTACTGTGTTGACAACAGGATATAACTTTTTTTTTTTTTTTTTTTAAATAAAATGTCCGTATTTTCCGTTTCCCTCAACAACAACAACAGTGGTTAGTGAAAAACAAGTCATGTGACCATTCCTCTGAGCCACTCAACTGATTATGCCATTAAATACACAGACTGAGCTGCTTTAGATGGTGTGTTGTGTTAGAAACAAGACTAGAACATGTGTGTGCTTTATGGCATTAGAGGGGCTGTGCATACAGTGAGGGTGCAGAAGCAGCAAATGCAGCTTGAAATCTGATTTCAGTTCAGCCCAAATCTAATGAAGACTCGCCCACCCGTGCCACCTCCGAACAGCTCTACACCAAAACCACCCATTTACACAGCCGAGCACATTCCTATAGAGCAAAGCCACATTACTGAGCTCTCTCGCATGGTCTCCACATCTATAGGCCAAATTTGTCCTGATAAAAATTCTAACTACTAGACACGTAACACCTCTACAATGCAAAAAATGTCTGCCCTTCCCTCTCTGCACAAATGAGGAAGGACCCTCTTGCCATGAGCCAGAAGACAGAGTGAGTGCAGCACCGCAAGCCTGGCGTATCTAGGTCAATATGACCTCTCCCCACCACACAGGGAGATCAAAACTGTCTGACCAAACGGGAGAGCCAGACTAGGGGACAGTCGAAGGGGAAGAGATGGTTGAAAGACAGGGGACATGTGAAAGATGCAGCAAGCCCAGGCACGAAGGAGAAGGCGTGAGGCAGAAGGCTGGGGTCGCACGTGCCGTCTCTGCAGGTGGCACGGTCCCAGGTAAAGAGGCAGGGGTCAGAGTTCAGCACTGCACATCACATGATGTACGAGTGTCAACATCAATGCACAAACACAGACAGAACATGTATTTTGAAGGCTTAATTTACAAATGACACTGAAATATGGAGACATTCCCCTACTACTTCAGGAATATCACATATTTATGCAAACAGCTAATCTTGAGATTCTAAACAACAGACTGCCTTATCTTACCTTAATGCATCTAGGATCGGGGTGCTATTAAGTACTCTGGTTTTTATAAATACTACTTAAGATTCTAGGGATCTTTATGCTAAAAGATGCACTCAAATTTGATTTTTTTTTTCTTTTTTCATTTCAAACGAGATGGGGCATACTGATAATGCAGAATTCAAAGGAACAGAAGCTTCCTGGAATGCAAATCAATGCATGAACCAAATTAATGAATGCAGAGTACAAAAAGTGGTGATGCCAGATGAAGTCATTTCCTTTTATTTGTTTTTTAAAGCAAGTGCTTTGAGAGAGGTGAGAACCTGAGCTAGGTCAATACCACAGCTTCTCCACCAGTCAAAAATGCATTGAAGAGAGCAGTGTGGACTTGAGTGACTTTTAAAAATGCCACAAAAAAAATAAAAATAAAAAGGACACTGACAAGTTTCAATTTGAGCTGTATACATAGACTGTAACTTGCATACATGGCATTATCCAACAGACGGAAACAACATTGAGCTAAATCTCACTAAATAAATAAAACATAAAACACATTATACCAAGAAGTACCTCATAGTTTTTCTTAGTCTAAAAGGCTATAGTGTGATGCTATATGCCTGTTGACTGTATAATATCCGTCTAACTCATTGCTTTCACCTCTGTTAGTTTATATTAAGTGAAAAGAACTACCATGTCACAATATTTTATAACAAAAAAACAGGCATTTTGACACAAATAAAGATTATTTCAGCATTGTCCCATACACACTTCACTGCATACATGATTGTATTATGGTATACAGCTCTCCTTAAAACTGAAATTTAATAACATCTATAAAAAGCTGTTCCATACACATCTTGCACATTTTTAATGAAAAGAATTTCATTTCTGGAACTCTGACTTTCTCAGAACTGAACTTAATGTTTCATGGTTTATTGTGCAATTCCTACTAAAGTTTTTGGTACTCAAATACAAATACAATGTCTTTCAATAACTAAAACTCACCAAGTAATAAATAAATACATCTATACATACACAAACCTGCAACCCAGATCTAAAATTTTACATATCCAAGTCAAATGATAGACTACTGAACCCAGATTTTACTTACAATGCAAATACATATCACCAAAAAAAAATAAAAACCAAAATCACAAAAGACTTCCGGTAGGGAAACAGCTGAGGTGCAGCACTTCCTCGTGTGGTTACACTATACCACAGTGAAAATATTCTGTGATTGTGTGTTGTTTTTCGTGGTCTGCTCAATGCCTCTCCAGTTTCTCCAGTGAATATATGCACAATGCACGTTCAAACGTAAATCTGAAAACGCATCTAGCTCGATCACCAGCAGTTTAAGAAACTGCAAAAAATATTACCAACATCGATTTTAATGCATTTCTGTTCATTAATCCGCACTGTGGTTTTTGCTAAGCCAGATTTCGGTTAGACTCACGATCATTACAAAAACGCAACAGTAATTACATGATATTTTAAAATAATAACAGGCATATTACTATGGCATAACAGGACAAAAAAAAGGCTGGACGAAAACGGATGACGGCAGGTCAAACAATATCTAGTTATCTAACTAACTCACCTAGAGCATGCGATCTTATTAGCTAGTAAGCTATGTAGCTAAGATAACAAGCTAGCTAGGTAGCTAGCACCGCAGCTCTCGCTCACTAAAAAGTGCCACGTAACTGTCATACGACGAAAACAACTAACGTCAAGACATTTATTGAAAAGTTGTGTTGTTATTCCTACGATTTGCCCACTGTAGTCTACACAGCTAGTTAACTACGTCAGATAGCTAACTCTTCGCACCTGGCTAACAAACCCTCTCGAGAAAGCCACGCCAGGTCATTGTTTACATTGCTAGCGAGCTAAAGCTCCTTGTTAGTCCTACAACTGACGCGTGCCATATTGCTTGCTGACAGCGTTGCATAAACTTAAAGAAAATATAAAGTTTGTCAGACGGTCGTTTCACACCCAATGGAACACGGTCTAGTCTAATTGCATTTTGTGTCTTATAGATGTTCATCGGCCGTGCTGCAAGAAAACCTGCAAGTCTACCTAGCAACCTAGCTAGTTGGGTTAGTCGGACAGTTAAGTATGTACTGATGGGCAACAGCACTGGCAATCTTGGTCATTTTGTCTAATTGTGTCCTAAAACTAAACGTGGAAAAGTTGTAAGCAGACATATCACTAGATAACTTTCTGAACGCTAACTAAAAGGTTGACCCCTCCACCCACCCACAGTTGGCCAATAGTGTAAGTGCTAGCTGCTGATCAATAAGTTGTCCTGTTGGTCCCATCTAGAAGAGATTATCTGTCTTGGATAGCTAGCTAGCTAACGTAGCTGACTTTGTAGACTGCTTTAAGAAACACCTCGCTGATCAATTAATTTGCAGTATACACAAGCATAGACGTCGGTATAGTGCAATCACTTAAACAAGCTACTTAGCTAGCTAACTAACAAGACAATCAAACAAGCCTCACGTTAATGAGCTAGCTACCCATTTAGCTAGACATAGGACCAGGCTAATTAGCTAGCGTCTGTAGTACAACATTATTGGTCAAGGGTTTAATAGTTAGCCATCATCCATCTAGCCAGCTAGTTGGTTAAGAAATAGTTCGATATCTCGAAGTCTGTATGGTAAAACGACTTTTCCAACTATTACCCAATAGCTTGTTCGGGGAGAATCTGCCCTACCTAAATACTACCACGGGTCTCAAACTAGCAACCTAGCAAGGCTATTTCAATCACAGTCCACCCTCACTAGTTTCTGGGCTTACCAGATTTGAAGAACGCCGCTATATCGGCTGCCTCCTTAGCCGTATCCTCGGCTCCTTCCCCCGAGCTCATGTTTGTGAAAAACACGAAGCAAATATCCAAACGTAAAAGTTTGGTTCTTCCAGCTCAGACGATGTATAAAATATATCCGCCCCTATGCTTAACGAAGGAGGTGACTAGAACGGAAAAGACCACTCTTGTGCTAGTCTAGGGACCATGAGCAATCCTCCATCTTGGATAATACAAATTAATAGCACCGGCCGGCAGCCCTTCCGACTGTATGGTAGTCGGAAAGGAAAGTCATCGAAGATAGCAGGGGGCGTGAACAGATTTCAAAAGCTTCATTAACCCTGTCTGTTTTTAAAGGGTAATGTTCCTATAATATGATACACGGGTTTAGGCTATTCTGATGGTTAAAGTACCAGACACTGGAATTAGGGTCAGGATTTTGCTATGGGTCAGAGAGGCTACTTTAGTTTTTTAAAAAAAGATCACAATCAAAATGTTATGTTCCCCATGTATTGATTAAAAAACAAACCACAATGAATTCTAAAATATCTGTCTTATGTCTGAAGATTTTTAATCAATATTGAACATAAGTGGAATGACTTTATGGTATTCAGTCATTTAATTTCAAATACAAACTCACAGCAAATGTATCAAATATCTTCTCATTTGTTATAACTAATTCAGTAGTTTTGAGTCTAGTTCTACAACTGTTAGGATACACTATCTAGTATGCATTTTAGATAGTGTATTATAGATCCATATGTGTGCAGTATAGGCATATATTTTTTTAATGCTGGAAGGATTTTCATTTCCTTACTGTATGTTATGTTAATACACTTACACTTTTTCAAAAGCTGGCCTAAAATTCTAAGCCTATAACTGACATTTAATTTTATTTATTCATAAGGTTTTCACTCAGCACTACAAGTTCTGTATAATTAACCAGAAGATCATGATTGCCTCTAGTCAAATAAAACAATCTAGGTCCATTAAATCAGTTGATTCTAACTATTTTGAGTAGTTTAACATTTAGAATTTTCTATACATTCTAAAGCCCACGAGTTCTCTTTGCCTGCTCTTTTTTTTTTTTTTTTTTATCAATTAGTCAATCCAACTCTACCACCAACTAGATTTGGCATACAATTTTGGACAACACAAAATATTGTTTTCCGTTGTTTCCTGTTGTTGTGATACAGAATAATGAATCAGAATACTTGTTGTGTACAGCTGTGGAATTAAAACTGCCAATAAAAAATACATTATATATATTAAATTTTCCATTATATATCTTTCAGTTTTCTGGCGTGCAGGCAGAAACTACATGATTTGTCAGGATTATACTGCCTCCTTGTGGTTAACTATGCAAAACACATGCTTTTTTTATTACAGTTGACTTGACACTAACTCCTCTTAAGGGTCACATCTAGTTTTATGTTGGAATAGTTTCAATGAAATATAAGGTATTCCATATATATTTAATATCGTATAATGAATATAATATAATTCCACAGTTATGTCTGGGGTTGAGACCTTTTACTATGGAACCGAAGCTAGTCTATCTGCACACACTTATTGCTCATGCAATAAGTAAGAAAATAAGAGATTCTAAGAAGCTGTCATGTAGAAATTGCCAATTACCAACACTCTTGCAAGGGCTCCTTTGTTATTGCTTATATCAAGTTCATCTGAAGGTCACATGCAATAATCCGAGTCTTACTGGGCTCTCATTTGAAGCCCAAGGGCACACAGAGGCCCAGACAATATTCTGCAAGCAATAAAGAGTTTTCTGGATATTAAAATAAATATTTCAGGTGGAAAGCTTAAATAAATTGCATCCACCTTAAAGCTGAAATTTTGTCTGTACGTATTTCAATTTTACGTTCCTTCACATCACAGACTGTATATAAAGCAGAACGTACATACAATCCATGCTTTACATACACTTGGTGGCGATATAGCTGCGCTTGCTGTTTTCAGTTCACCGCTGAACCACAGAAGAAGAAACCAATCCAATAGCTGGAATAAAGATGGTGTAAGTGCGTTATCAAAAGAAGACATTTGTGATTTCGATGTCACATATCTGAAATTCCATATGCAAAGTCCAATTAATTTATAGGCTGTTTGGCACATAGTTTTAGTTAGAAAGTCTCAGACGAAATTAGCCAACCAGGTATTATCTTATAGCTAGCTTGCTAGAGTAAATAGCTAGTGGTAGCTAGTTAAGATTTGTCAAAGGATCAATAAATAGACCAGTCTCTTACCCCGCTCTGGGTCCGCGAAAGCGTAATCTAGCTAGCCTTTGATAATCATTCATGAGGTTCGCCAGTCTACAAAATAGATAGATAACTTGCTAATAGCTTATAAATTGTCAGCATTCGCTATCCTAGCTGTTAAGCAATGTCAGATCTACTAACTGTTTACGACGACGACGAGGCAAACACGTTCATCGACTGCTCGGTAAATTCTAGTTTCTACTTTACCACTCACCAACTACAATATATACATATATTGTATACATACAACGTATATGTTAACATGTGCATGATTTACAGAGAGAGCTGTATTCAGATATAAAAAGAAAATGTCTCAATCGGTTTACCTCATATTATTCGTTTTTTAGATATGTGAAAAAAGATTAAGAGGTGATACTCAATATAAGGTACATCTGACGACTTTAAAACATTTCAAGGTATGTATGTTTTTGGAACATCTATTTAGCTAGGTTAGTTTACTTCCGTTCTCTAGATAGATGAACTATAGGTATTAATTAGCTAAATCCCACCGCTAGTTTACATTAGGTTAACTAAATGCTGTAAATTATTTGACTTGCAAAGCAAATACTAAAATGACATCAGTGGCTGTTAGCCTGTTTTGACTAGTTTGGAATGCTACGTGCAAGTAGCAAACTATTTATGAAAATGGTTATTTTATTTGTAAATTAAAAAAAACAATAAAATGCAGTTCAAATAAAGAATCTAATATCTTTGTAATGAACCAGTATATACTTCCTCCAATGGACAATAAATTCAACACAGAATATCTGATGTCACTATTATGACTGTTTCATAATATGAAGAAGAATCTTTATGAAGAATGATTTATTGTTTCTATGAGCTCTTGCTGAGCTGTCTGGTTGGATTTCATCCATCTTGTCCAGCTGCTTTTAATATTTCCCATTCTCTTGGAAAAATCTTCTGCTTGGCAAGAATACAGTATTTGTCTTTTGCATCCAGTGTCTTTGACCAAAAGATGTTGCTTGGTATGATTCTTAATTGAATTGCCTCATACTACAATAAATGTTGCACTGGAGAGATCACTGTGCAGTTGAAATGTTACCAGGTCCATTGTCTCATGGAGCCATGCCATTTTTATGGGGGCTGAGGACCCTCCATTGAAAAAGTGGTCTTGGATAAACCTACAAGATGACAACTATTTGGATTTGGGACCAAAATAAATGGGCATCCTTGAAAGAAACTACAGCTCAGCTTCCTGCTACATAAGAAAATGGAATGTTGTTTCACAAGGAGTGCAAATTTCAATATGTGCTTTACTTCAGAATGTTTTCTTTTTTGTAATTAACGTGGCCATGTGATGTATCCAAAGAGTATTCATAATGTGATGTATCCAAAGAATTTTCTGAGGCTCCATCATGTATCAAGTGTTCTTAACACTTTCAACATTTCTGCTTTTTTCTTTCAATACTCTTGAATTTCTTTACAGCCTTTTTAAAGCTAACTGTGTGTTTGTTATGCTTAAACTTCAGTCTCTGGTCTTACTGTCAGTATAAGGTGAGCACTGGATCAAGACCTCCCCCTTGCAGTATGCCTTCATTGACCTTCGTTATCATTCTTCATGACCTCTCTCTTTCTATTTATTATTGCCACTTGTGGATCTGCAGAAATGCACAGGGCCAGCCGCACTTCAGAGGGCGCTGTACCGGTCTTATCCTTCACGTTTTGGAAATAGAACTGCAAGAATGTCTGAACGTCCTACAAAATGTTAACCTTACAGGGAGGGTTCACAGACTGACCACCGATTACTATGATTGTTGGACTTTTCGCAATCTTTGCTCAGTCACTTAAGCAAAGGTTAAAACCTTGCACTTTTTCCCAATTGCATTCCAATACTTTGCAAGTATCTATACAAGGAAACATGGATGTGGCTTTGTTATTGGACTTTGTTGAAAATGACTGGCCACCAGCGTCAGTCCTTTCACTTAAATTCCTTGTATCAATATTAAGCAGAATTGCTGGATGATTTGTGTTGTGGAAATACTCGCTTCAAAAACAGAATGAGTCAAGGCTGATTCTGCCTCACATGTCGATACTCCCCAAATCCATTTTACATAAAGGACAATGTAAGTGCTGCTTTTAACCTCTGTTTTTGTATTTGAGAGAAACTATGGTCTGATGGATTGCTACCAATTTACTCACCTGTACCTGTTTTTTCTTTACGCTTTGGTTTAAACCCTGTAAAGAGGGAGGAAGCCCTAGCTTCTAATGGTAAGTACTTAAGATATCTTTGATAATTCATGCCAATAATAATCTCCTGGCCATTAGTTGTATTCTATTTAAAGCTGCTCAGAAATTTACTTATTTATCAGGTTTGCTGTCAACATCCATAGATAAATTAATACATTTTTAATTTTAGAATAAAGAAATTTGCATACATATTTCCAGCTACTCTTTTTTTCTAACAATGTCTTTTTCACAATGAAGCAGATTTGCGTACATAAAGGTATTTATTTTTATACTTTATCGAACATTAATGTAAAACTTTAATCATATTCTATTAAATAAGACCAGCTTAAATGGGTTAGTAGTTTGTTTACCACAGCAAAAAAGACCCTGATTTTGATTTTATTTTTTGTCTGAAATTTGAAAAGTACTTTTTAAAAACTGTATAAAAGACTTGCACAACATTTCACACACTTACATTTTTGTCTTTAATGTAAATAATTACATATTAAGCAATTGCTACCCATTCAAGAGTATGACATGAATCTCATAAATGGTGATTCACAAAAAAAGTCAAATATTTGAATCACTTTGGAAAAAACTAGTAGACATTTCTGCCTTGACAAAAACCACTTGCTGGTGACCCAATTCATAGTACTGTTTTTACATTTCTGATCATGCAAATAGTTTAATACTAGCTCACAGATATGCTGTTTTTGTTTGCAAACCTACATTTCCCTGTGTTGATCAGTTATCCCAAAGCTATTGCTTGGTCACTACAAGTTTGGTAGGGTGAGTGCTATAACTTGTACCTCCTTTTTCTCTGTGGGACTTTTCTGCTTACAGCTGAAAGCACTTGGTGGAGAGGGCCATGTACTTGCTTCTGTTTAAGTGAACCAACAGTTGTCTTTGGGCTGATTTTATCAAGAAAATAGTCATGTTTCCTATCCAGGGAAAGTAAGGCGTGTTGCACTCTCACAGACTACTGGCTCTATGAGACTGTGACATCACTGGGATTCAAACCCCTGTAATGGTTTGAGCTGCTTGTAAATTTTCATTCCAGGATTGCACTCTACATATTGAATAAACTAGAGTCAAACCAACTGTGTTGGTTAAGAGTTTTGAGTCTTGCTGGTTTTGAAGCTCATCTTGAAGCACCTGTGCCTCCTAAACTATGCTTAGAAGTCTTTCAGTTTGTTTTTGGCCAACCTGGCCATCTGATTTCTGTGAATTTCAGAATACTCAATGTTTCCAGGAGTGTGATGCAGTTGGCTGAAATGCCATCAGACGTTTCAGCCAATCTTGCCATGCTAAAAATCTTTGTCATGCTGTCAAGGCAAAGCTGATATTGCTCATATGGAACAAAAGACCAATCACATTTCTGGAGGCTTCTGACATGGTCTGACGTCAAGTTCTGCTTAACAGATGCCTGTGACCTTCAGCATAGATAATCTAAAAATAATTCTTGCTCTGATAGTATATCTGGTCAGAAAAAAAAAAAAAAAAACTATGGAAATACCGTGGCAGGCTGTGCCAAGGAGGTGAGTTCATTTGGTACGCACAGAACCTACGTTTTCCCGTACAACATGGAGACCATTTTTGTCTTTAGGAACATCGAGGAAGCATTTTCTTTCTTTCCTTGTCAAGGTTTCCTTGTCAAAAATGGGTCCATTTTCACAGTAGAAACCAAAGCCTTGGATTGTATTGTTTGAAGACCATTATTGATTACTTAGCTGGAGTCTGCAGATGCTGACCTCCACAAAGAAGAACTCTTGCAAGGATTGTTGGACTATGATATTATCAGGAAACAGAGATGTTTGAGTTGTTTATTCAGTGATGTATATGTAGACCTTTTTGTATAGGTTAGATCTGTCACTTGGTAAAGACAGAACGGTGCACTAAAATGCCTCTCTGATGTATAGTTTTGCTGGACTGATTTGTGATGGTTTTATAGGCCTCGCCCCTAGACCACAACCACTGCCAGAATGGACTGATATTAAACAATACTTGAAATATCTGGACCTTGATGAGCCCATTATTGGTAAGAAAGCACCTAAACACATGCTAATGCCATCTGTATTTGTGATACCAAAAAAGGAACAAATCAAAATGCTACATCATCCCAAGGTCTGGGCTTCAGTAACTACACTGTGCATATGCCTTGTCTGCATAGGGCTTAGTGCCTTGGTGCAAGAGCAGGATTCTGTCTCAGACGATGGGAAAGTCCTGCTCCGGTACAGGTGTAGAATGTGCGCAGTAGAGATGGACCTCTACAGCATGGCCACTCACGTGGTGGGCCTTAAGCATCGGCAGAAGTACCTGGTGAGACTGGGCTGCTTGCTCTCTACACTGCTTACATTGTGGTTGAGGAAGAAACGTCATTAAATTATTTTGTAAACCTTTTGTTTAACCAAAGCGGCAGTAACGAGTCTTGTGTTGTAACCTTTTTTTTTTTTTTTTCCAGGAACTGAAAAGGCCTGACTTGGTGACCTGGCAGAACAATTCACAGAAACAACCAGGTCTTGTTGCGAGGGCCAAGGCCGCAGTTGTAGAGAAGCAAGAGGGATGGGGAACTCCAGTGGTGTGTATTACACGTCTCTTGCTAATCACTGTTAGAAGATGGCTGTGATTACTTTGGCAGTCAAGTTATGATTAATGCATTGAGTAAAAACATTTTTAAAAATGCATTTAAAATTTTTTTAATAATTTAATGAACATTTTTATATTACTTCAAATATTAAATCAGACTTAACACCTTTTTCAGCAAATAAAATTTAGTATAAAGTGTAAACTGTGGGCCAGGGTTGCTGGGTTGTAAGCCCAGTATCTATGGTAGACAAGACAAGACAATCAACACTCTCTGGAAATAACTAATGTTTTCCACAAAATGAAAGTCACCTCATGACTAATTAATACATTTGGAAGTGTTTGATTAATGGCCATGCTGTCTTCAACTCCCAAGGGCTTGGATGAGGCATAAATTAAAAACCTGCTGGCCCCTAGTGGTAAAGGGTGAAACTGACAAAAAAAAAATGGGGTTTTCTCACTGATGTCTGTTCAAAATTATGTATTTCTTTTTTTAATACCACATTTATCTGTATGTTTTCTTTACAACAAACTTAATTTGTCCAGGCATACTTTGAATGTTAGCATAGAAATAATGTTGCCTTAATCAATCACAGGGAGACCTGTTCAAATTTCCTGTATAATGTCCAAGCAACCAACTACACAAAGCATGTCTCAGTATTGGTGTTGAATTCCATTCTTTACTTCAGCTACTTAGCCGGCCAAAAGAAGGCAGAGGTGGGAGGAAGGAAAATCAAGGTACTTTAATCTACTATCCCTCTAATTACTTTCTCATTTAATTTTTTTTTTGTCATTAATGTATTTCTTTTTAATTTTGGATATGAGAACATTATTATACCTTATGTCGATAATGCAGGCTACAGAACAACTGAAACCTATTGGTCTGATGTGCATGAAATACCGTATCCTGGTCAAGATGGGAGTGAGAAACCTTCCCCAGCTAAAAATGCTTGTAGATCATACTCTGAGGATGATGCTCTTGGGAGGCACACTCGTTATCATGAGGACGATGCTTATGACAGGTCCTACAAAACCAACGTCACTCATCTGCTGTTCCATCCAGAAGATGACGGGTATGAAATACCATACAGTCAAAATGTCAGACACAGAAGATCTTACAGAGATGATTCCCATCCTGAAAGACCTTACCTGAAAGAGGACAATAATTTAAAGTCTTATCCAGAGGCTGGTGGTCAAAGTTATGTTGACACGCCCACTTCAAGCTCATCTTATGAGCATTGGGATGGACGCTACCGTGAGGTTAGCCCCAGAAGAGCACAGTACACAAGTCGGGATGCACAAGGAGATTTCCATCTCGTCAGTGTTCCCAAAAAACATTTTGGTGACATAGATCTGCGTGTGACTGGGCCAACTCAGCACCAACTAGAAATGGACCTGGATCAAGAGAACGAAAAGATGTACACATCACATGAGGGCAGAGGACCTAGCATCAATGAACTGCAAAGGCTGGGCAGGAACCTCCAGTATGCAGGGAAGAAGTGGGAAAATTTCCAAGCTGTGAAAAGAAAGGTGGGATATTTTGAACCGCACACCTATCATCAAAGAGCCAGAGATGCTATGGCAGAATACCCTCAGGAATCGGTGCCTGCAAAACGGAAAAGAAAAAGCAGGTTTTCAGATGCCACACCATTAGAAATGGCACTCGCACAGAAGGGGTGAGGACACAGTTCCTAGATCTTTCCTCAATAAGTCTTTTATTAGGAAGCATGAATGTATCTTTTTAAGGCATTTCACTTATTTTATAGTCTAGAATTACTCTAATGTAATTCAGGTGTTTTTCAGGCAAATTGAAGACCTGCTTCAGAAAACAAAAAAGACAGGAGTAATAATCCCCACAATCCTCGAGGTAGGTCTGTGGGACACTTCATGAAATACAAATGCGCAGAGTTTATGGTAAACCAATAAATGTGATGCTTTTTCTACTAACTTGTTTCATTTCATTGTAGAACATCCAAATTGAAAATGCTGAAGAGGCTAACTTCTTAAAGGAAAAGTTATGTGCTCTTCTGAAAGAGTTCCAAGCAAATAAAGCCCAACGTGCTGAGGTAGGAACTCTAAGTTTTTAATTTAAGAACTCTAAAATAAGATTTATCTTGTGCATTCTAAATGCCTCTTGTGACCCCATCAGCAAAAGAACCAGGCCTCACTCAGCACCAGAGACTATAATTACCTGAGTGGTGTTCGCATGGAGCAGCGCAGAGAAAGGCCGGAGGCAAGACTTTTAGATGACCGAGCTTTTCTGCAGTCTGCTCGATATCAGGAGTGTGATACAGAGTTTCAAAACTCAAGAAGGTGCAGTGACAATGCCACAGGTATGCAACAGACATGGCGGTTTGAAGAACACGACCCCAAAGCTTTTCAAGATCGCAGACATGTTCAGGACATCAGAAGATATGGAAAAAGCACTCTTCTGGAGTTCACAAGATATGACGGTGATTCTAGAGAACAGGAATTAAGACATTTTGAAGATGGGGTTTCCAGAGAAGGTTTTCAGGACGGTCCCAGAGATTTTCAACTTTCAGGTCATGTTAATGAGTCCAGAAGCGTTAAACACACAAGGCACACCAGAGGTACTGAAGAAGCTAGAGGTTTTGCAGAATATGAAAGAGTTGCACAAGAACCAAGACATCACATCACAGAAGGATCAAGAGGAGCAGCTAAGGTCAAATATTATGGAGACGACATCAGATCGTCACAGCACAGCTTTGAATGGAAGCCCAATAAAGGGGGTCTAGCCGAGCGATCTGAAGATGTTGAGGCTTATCTTCCAGATGATGAACGGAGGGGATACAGAGGTAAACTGCTGAGCAATTCTTTACCTTCTAAGTGCCTGTTTGGAATCTCTTTATTGTTTGTATTGTATTTAAGCAGTACTAACAAAAGCTCCTTCTTTGTATGTTTTTTTAAGTGAGTATTTGGGATTCCAAGTCACTGATGGAGGAAGAAAAGTTGCGTACACCAAGAGCACATCATCAGCGCGACTATCATTGTGGTGGGGACCTCTACGACCCTTTTCATCCGTCATCATCATCATCTCCACCCCAGGAAGTAGCAAACTCCTCCAGTCTCGAGAAGCTTGCCTCAACTCTCCTGGAACTTATGGCGCGCAATTCAAGTTAAAAATAAAAATTACTTTGTGTTGAGAAATAATGCCTTATTTCTCAGTTATGCAGTTATTGTAATTATACTGATTTAATAATTCCATATATGTATTTTTTATTAGCTTATAGATTCTAAGAGGAGATGACAGCTTTGTGTATTTTTTGTTTTAACGCTAATGTTAGCTGTAGTGATGAAGTACAAATAATGGCAATAAACCATTTACTTCTGCTGGGTTCTTTACTGAGTTTGGATTGGGAACTTCTAGGACATTAACAGTGTTTAAATGCATGATTAAATCCGTCCAATTTCACAAATACAAAATACTGCCTTTATGTTATTAGATAACAGATGTTTTTTCATGATCAGAGTCCAACTGGTGCTTGCTCTGCGGAACAGAATTACTGACTCCTAGCGGTACATACGCAAATATCGCTATAAGACCTATTGTGAGCAGACGGTCATTTTTACTTTTTTTTGTTTGTTTGTTTTTACCTCAGCATGTTTAGTATGTACAGCTAATTATATTAGTGCTGAAATAAAAACACATTGCAAATCTACTGCTATGGACTCCGGTTATAAGGTGATAAAATATTAAAAAACGAAATACCTGATTACTTTTTAAACCTAATGTCTTCTAAATCTTTAAGTAAGAGAGTGAAGGCTTATGGGATGTTTATTAATATAATAAATATGTACACTTTCTCAAAACATTTCAGTAGCTGCTAAATTCTGTACAACAAAGTGGTTAATAGTCGACAATAACCAAGCTTTTCTATACAAGAACAATTTATATTTCATAATGTAAAAAATCGTTCTTCCTGCAATGAATTAGCATAGTTATAAAGCAATATTCCAGAACAGTGATCATAGAAAACCAGCTTCTTTATCTGTATGAGATTCACTGATGTAAAACAAAGTGAAGAGAATTATTGATTGACTACTAAATCCTAACTACTAAGTTCCAGGTAAAATGATAAGTATAGTAATGTAAATATAATAACACGGTACAATGTCGAGTTTGATAGCAGTGCTGGGGCAACAACCTCACTTAAATTGCCTGCCATCAACGCACACAGCCAAAGGATGATTTTTGAACGAAATTAGGCATAACCTCCAACGTCACACCCAGCGTCACGCTTTTTCCGGTTTCAAAAGAAGTTGTCAAAGCGTCAGCCATCTTGGCTCCTGTAGCACACTGAATTAAATTAAAAATTACGTCGAACCGGACTACTCTACGATTTCGTCACGAAAAGTGAGTACAAAAGTAAAATGTTCTAGTATGATCATCTTCGCTTGTTGTCGTATGTAAAGTGTAGATTAAGCAGCGGTCATGCAAGACCCCTCGGCCAATGAACGTCCTCATCCAATGGACGATTGTTTTGGAGGATGAACATAGGCGCCATTTCCCTCCTCGCTCTCTGAGGCGCTTATTGGTGGCTAGTGGAAAGGAATGGAGGCGGTCAGGAAACTATGGAACATATTCCGCCATTTTGGCTTTGCATAGCATAGCGTACCTTTGAGTCCATGGGTCATGTTGAGCCCAAATGGCGTTAGTTTCGCAACTATCACATCCCTTAGAAACCTTGATTGGTGGAATCTAGTCCGAGGTTTGATTGGTCTGAAGGACAGATCCAAACGTAGTCTTTATTGGTTAGTATGCCTTTACACCGCTTTACAAATATTTTAGGAAAGTTTTGCATAGGGGTAGCTTCCTCACCGTGGGCATTGCCCAAGTTTAGCGAGCATGTTAGGAGAAATTTTGGGCCTGCTGATAATAGCAAGCATTGTCTCCAAAGTTTCCCCCGCTTCTTTACCTAACGACGCGTCCATTCGTGCTTGTTTTGTCGATTCACTGATAATGATTACCTACCAGAGTTTTCAATCATATTTTGGATTTTAGTCACTCGTTGACGTTGTTTAACTTTGCTACAAGCACTTCTGTTTATGGTCGAGTAAACATGTCCCGAGCCAAGGTAGCTAACCACTGTTACATTGACTGGGTAGCACCACTTTGGTAAACGTCCCCTCTTTGTTGACTAACTAGCTTTTTATGAATTGTTACGCCCAAAATTCATAACGCGTGAGATTGAAGTGGTTTTTTTTTTGTCTGTGCCTTTTACATAGTTTATCTAGTAAGTATGTGGTTTGCGGTTAAGATGATCTATGACCAACGTGCTAGATTAGCCAGTTAGCTAGCTAATTTTGATAACTGCAAGTTTTCATGTCTGAGACTGCAATGTTGCTAAAACTATGAATATGATATTTAATTTTATCTTGACTTGTAACGTGTACATCTACCAGACCTCACGTTTCTCGAAGTCCAACCTTAAGGCAATCAATTAGTGTGCCTATGTAGAAATGCCATGAACATTTGGGTGTCGGTTTGAATACTTGGTTCTCTCCTGCTTGTCAGCTGGTTCTCAAGTGCAGTTTGTAGAACAAATCAATGCTTTGTTTAATGCAAAAGCTTGCAGAAGAATTTCTAATCTTACTACCTAATAAATTAATCTCAGCATTCTTGTAACAAATCATGGCATTTGTGGTACGAGGTTGTTTTTTTTTTTGACATCGATGAGTCCAGATTGGGTGAAACATGGAAATAGATTGTATAACAAACCAACTGGTGGTTTGCCTGATTGCCCGATTCCCGTTCAAGTTCATAGTCGGCTGTTAAGTAAGCCAGATTCGAATATTAAGTTATAAATTCTTTAAATTAAAACATATATGCATGAATTGCATATATATTGACGGAATTGTTTACTTTTGGACAAGCTGTGACCTGATGTGAAGGTTGAATTGATGAGAGTGTGCTGAGGTAATGATACCAATGATGATATGATTTCTTTGTCTTAAAATATTCTAGCACCTTCATATTAAAACTAAATCACTACCAACATAAGTACATGTAGGCTTCAAACCTGCAACAAAAATAAAAGCATTAAAAAGTGTGGAAGCATGCACGTGTGTATACACACACACTCATGGATTATTCCACTGATAGGGAGGATTAAGAGCACTCGAGGTGAAGGCTGTAGGCATATGTACAGGCACTGCAAGCTAAATAAACCTCAAGAGGCCATGAGGAACAAAAAACGGCCACTGACGACTTTAGGAGGACATAATGCATTGCAAGAAGCACAGGACAAAAACCACTATGGTGCTCTGGCCAGCAGTTGCCATAATATCCTGTGCTCAGATGTGGGGTAATCATTTACCAGCTTGCTGTGTATCTAAAGCAGTAGCACATTGCTTTTATTGCGCTCTGTGACACTCCACCTTTTCACCATTTTTTTATATATATATATATATATATATATAGAGAGAGAGAGAGAGAGAGAGTTATTTTTTAATTTTTTAAAACTTTTTCATTATGTTTTAATCCTGCAAAAATGTAATCTGTTTTTACCCTCTGTGTCTTTACCCCATGACTAACCCACCCCGTTCTCCCTGAATGGGCTGGCCAGGGCATTTGTCTTCTTGCTGGCTTGTTTCTCAGAACAGTGGTGATTTTCTGTAATGACAGGGATAACCTTGAGATCATTCCTCCGTTCTCGGCATACTTTTAAAGGATGTGCTGCAGTGCTTTTACTTACCATGTCTCTGCTAAATTGATTGCACAAGTCTGTTCTAGTTAATGTACAGAGTGAGAGTATGAACTCTGAAATTTTCATTTTTATAACATCATTTTTTTTTTATTATTAGTTTATGTAAATCAATAACAGAATTTCCAAGAAACGGCCTATTTTGAGATCTGATAGCTGTTCTGCCTGGAATAACCTTCAGTAAATGACGAATGTAAATTTTACACCTCACATGTGACTTATCTAGAAATGAACTATATCAGTGTTAAGGTTGCATGGTGTGTTCCGTTTGTTTTATATATTCATATATTTCTTTATTTTGACAGTTGTCAGAGTCCTTTATTTTCTTCAGTTAGATTTATTCAGATTTAGAGTGCTCCTGTCTTGACAAGTGTGTCAACATATTTAGGCTAAATGATTTAAGGTCACCTCTTACTAAATGTTTATCATGATATTTAAATGTAAGATTGTGCCGTGTATAATGTTGTCCTAGCATCTTGAACCCAAGCGGTAAACTGCACATTCTATGCAAATTTAGTGCTCAGATGTCCTTGCACACGTATGTGACTGCAAATCTGCCCTGGATGACATTCCACTTTAAATCATCCGGTGACAGCATGCAGCATCTGCTTTGATGCTCCCTTAAGCCAATCACAGGGCTTGAGGTTATTTGCATCACAACTCAGCCAGCCACTGTGCTCCTTAGAGGGGCGGGCTGCAGAGACATTTTGTTTGACATTGTAAATAAGCAAGGGACAGTTGTAAGTGAGGAACCAGTTGTTCATTGCAGCTCCGTCCAGCTGCAGCAGGGAACAAGCTTAGCAGGGACGTGGGTTCTGAGGCTGGCGAGCAGAGACCATCCTCCACCCTCCTTGTGTTCATTTTTCACTTTCTCCTTTTGTCTGTGCTTTTCTCTCTCGTCCTTTTTTCTTTCCCTGACCCCTATCCTACTGCTCAAGGTAACTTAAAACAGGAAGTTGACTCTCTGTGAAAAGGGGTGGAGTAGAGAGAGCGCGAGGGAGGGGGGGTGGATTTACACAGCCTGTGGACAGTTGGCTGAGCCAATAGAAGCTAAAGTGGACTCTGTCTGATTTGAAGAGGAGACGAGAAATGGGTGGGACCTCGCATGGAGGCGGGCTGTAAGTATCATGTAGCAGGCTAGATTGATTACTTTCAAGTGTTAAAGGGAAAGCGGGCAGATTTTTGTTCAGGATTTGCCCTACCGATCTCCTGCCTCTCTCCTTCTGTGTCTCTCCTTTCTATCTGTTTCTCTCACTTTCTCCACTCTTTTTCCTGGCGACTCGGCTTGTGCAGAAGCAGGGGTCAGCTGAAAGACAACCGCTAGGGTTGCCAGGCTGAGAGAAACTCCAGGGCTTAGGCAGATTTAGAGGACTCACTTAGGAATGGACAGGGGCTGTGTGTTTAGGGGCAGTGGAGGGGGGAGGGTCATCTC
>JAOYMR010000004.1:12718699-12733230 GCA_025802075.1 Tenebrosternarchus preto | reverse complement strand
CTCTGTCTCTCTCTCTCTCTCTCTCTCTCTCTCTCTCTCTCTCTCTCTCTCTCTCTCTCTCTCTCTCTCTCTCTCTGGGATGTTTCCTATGTCCTCCACAACACTTTCCCCTCCTCCTTTCGTCCTCTACTCTCTTCTTTCATTTTAAATGACTCTCTATTTTTTTTTCTTCTTTCTTTCTATCTCTCTTTGCAGCCCCTGTGCAATGGCTTGGACATGTTGATGAAGCTGGTTTAACTTTTACGGTGCACTTTGACAGTTGTTTGTGCTTCGTCCCATTGAGCTTCTGTGCCTGGGTGATGGCTAGTAGATTCTTTAAGTGGCTGCCTTCTCTCTACTGCATTGTCTGTGCTTTCTGATATTAGTTTTTGCTGAAGTGTATTTTGTATGTTGAAAAGCCAGTGCAATGGTCGGTACTGCAGCGTGTGTGTGTGTGTGTGTGTGTGTGTGTGTGTGTGTGTGTGTATGTGTGTGTGTTGAGGGGTATGGTGAGATGGTGTCTCGCCACACTGGTGTCTCACTTCACCTTCAAGGCCTGTTTATATTTTCCTGACAGTGATGTAGAGCAGAGGGCAGATATGGAAGTTGTGTATAGGGGACAAACTTGAGCCAGTTCTGCAAAGAACATCAGAGCCGGTTCAGTAGAGAGCGGCATCGTCCTGTTCCGTAGGGAGCTTGAGATCTGGTTCTGTGGGCGAGATGCTGTGGCAGGTACTTGGTACTTGTCTGTGCCCTCTCATGCATCGGTATCTCCAGCACGGAACTTTCCCCACACTTAATAACCCTTAAGCACATCCGCAGTTCACTGCAATTTCTGTTCCCTGTCTAATTGAAAGTTTCCATTGGTGCCTCTGATGGTATGGAGTCTCAATGGTGGGGGGGGGGGGGGGTGGACTAAAAATAGTTCCGAGTTGGAGCCATTGCTGCCAAATCCCACTGCGATTTGCTGTATGCATGAGATTTGAATATCATTGGAGGCCATTACTGGTCTGATGGCAGCGTGGATCTGCAAAGAAAAATCCATACATCAAGTTCCAAACGCAGAACGTGACCCTCCACGTCGTTAAGTGATGCTGGGCTGAGTAAAGGTGACCTTTCGTGTGCCATTCCCACTCGCTTCTGTAAGTCCTGCACTTTGTGGGATGTTTTTAAAAAAATAAATAAAAGAAAAAGCTTCCGATGGCGTCGGAACCCCCATCCCAGATGTAATCCGCTGCTCAACAGTGCTAAGCAGTGCTAGCCCATCGCCAGCCCATCGCCGTCCCTCGCTGTGCTAGTGGGGCCTAGCACGGGATGAAGGTCACGGGAACGTGAGAGCGGCTCCCGCAGTCGATCTGTCGGCAGGGAGAGCGTGAGAGCGCGAACACAGCGCGTCCCTCACAGGCCCACAGACAAGAGGGGCCCTTCACCATCAGCCTCCCCTCTGGGGAGCAGGCGGGCATAGAGAGAAGGGTTTACCACAGGGTCACACAGTACTGCAGCTCTCCCCCCCCCCCCCCTCAGCTACAGTATCTACCTCTCTCTCCCCACCTAAGTGTATGTTTTTGTTTTTTTCTTTTCCCCCTCACCACTCTACACTATTGAATGACCTTGAGAGATCAGTAACTGCTTCCTGCAGTTGGTGAGCAGCTGAACCAAGGGCATGTTTAGTATGACTGATCCGTACGTGCGCAGGCGTAGGTGACTGGAGCCACGCCGGGGTGGTGTGTGTCCGTGTTTTCATACACACACAGCTTTAGTATGAGGAGAAACAGGAGGGTGTTTGTTGGTTAATTTGTAATTCATTAGTGTTGCTCTGTGTTTTTGTAGTGTCGGAGTCGATGATTAACCAGCAAAAGCCACAGGAGCGGCGCTCGTCCACACTGTCCTCTGTGTGAGAACGACACAGCAGTTAATGAGTCCTGAATGCAGCCAGAAAAATGTTTGATGCCCTTGAGGTGACCTTTTATCAGATGCAAATTTCTTTCCCAAAATCGAACTGTACGCTGATTTCTTGGTAATAAGAAATGTTATCTAGTTGGATTGGTAACATGAAATTCAAGCCTGGTTTATTTTGGGATGCATTAAATTCTCAGATCTTGCAGTTTGCACGGTCAAGGGCATTTTGGAATGAGATGGAGCGTCTCTGTCCTGTGGCATATTTAGTGAGTAGTGACATTTCTTCAGTAATGTCTGTTGTTTTCAGTATTTTTCAGTATCCTATCATGAAGCATCCTTTTTTTTTTTTTTTTTAAGCGTACACACAATCCCTTTGTCACTGATTGTTCTGCTCTGTTAGTGAGTACAAGCCCCCCTCCTTTTAGTACTTGGATGCCAGATAAGGTTGAATTACGCCTTGATATCTGCTCTCATCAGTGTTCTATTTTGCCGTACAGAGAAAGGAGGGAAGAGGGGAGAGAGGGAGGCTGATGACCCGGGATATAAAGATGTGAGCACTGCTAGACCCCTCCCACCTCCCCCAACCCACCTCCTCCCTCCGGCTTTTTAAAGGCTTGTTTTTATGTCTAATTAGTTTGTGCTTGTTAAATTAAAAGTCTCTAAAAGTGGAAAATGTGGAGTTGTAAGTGATTTTATACTTAATTTGCACTTAGGGTGAGATTATTGATTTACCTGATTGTTTTGTAATACAGCCGTTATACAGCCTTGTTATTTTCTGTAATTTGACACGTCTTGCCTTAAAATCAGAGGCAAAAAGATAAAGACTGGGTGGTTGTCATCGCTTTGTTCTAACAGACCCTCATTAGTGGTGGTGTGTGAATGGGTCCCTGGAGCTTTAAAGTCGAACTTTAAACACATGTATCGATGTTTTGAGGGATATGGTGAAACTGCAAAAATTTCATTTAGACTTTCAATAATGTTCGTTGCTGCATAGTCCATGGTGATGAGTCATAACATTTTGTGTCCTTTGAAGGATTAAGACTGTCCATTCCATCTGTGGGCTGAAGCATGTTATCGCAGTCGTGTAGAGGAATGCCTGAAGTCAGTTGAGGCTGAACTTGTCATAACGTAGCAATCTGATGCCGATCGTATTGAGCAACCCCCCACCACGCACCTCTGCCTCTGCGCTCTTAAGCGTTTCTAATCAAAAGATTGCTCTCTCACTTTCCTTTCTTTGAGCATCAGTAGTCCATGGTTTGAGAACTGTGCACTAGATGGCGTCTGAGCCGTTCATTGCGTTTGGGTCACAGTAGACTGAACCTGCTTCTCTGGAGCTTCTCCAGACTCGAGGCAGCCCCTTTCTCCTTCCTCCAACGTCAAAGGTGTGGCACAAACGGGGCTGGCTGCACCTGGGGGGGTGGGGGGGGGGTCTCCACCCCCTGTGCTGAATCAGCACCATCGACTCTCTGAGAGGCAGAGGAGCAGCGGTCAGCGGTGGCGAGGCACCATCCCACACGGGCCAGAGGAAACCCAACACCACCCGGGCCTCCCGACTCTCTGAAGGGCAGGAACGGTCAACGGCCGCGGGCTGGAAAACAAACCGCACGCGCACAGTTTGCTCTGCTGTATATGTATCCAGAAGAGAGCGTAATCTGAAATTCAGTGTTCAATAAAGCTGCGATCTGATATCTGTTCAGACATGATTCATCTGCATCTCGTTTTCATTACTTCATTGAGGTGTTGTGATGCTGGGTTGCTCTGGACCTCCAGACCAGGGGCCCCTGCTTTGGGCTGCATCTTTCAGAGGTGATGAAAGGTGAATACGGCAGCTATAGGCTGGCTGAGCTTTGATGATGCATTTCCTTGATGATGCATTTCCTTCAGTGAAAGATCTGTTCTCTTAATTTGCCTCTCCGTTTCCTGGGGCTCTCGGGCTAATTGTGCTATCGCTGTGTGGTAATTAGCAAGCTAGTTCTCTTTAATGGTGTTAAGTGAATCATCTAATTATTATTTCTTATCTCGGACTGGCACTGGGAGTCCGCATCCGTCACAAGATCAGCGCCTGGTGCTGCGTTTCAAAGCTCCAGTGAAAAACAAACCAACAGCGACTTAAAATGAACACAGAAAACCATAGAGATTCCCTTACTAAAGGTCAGCATTTCCTCCTGAGAACAGTTTGTTCAAATTTATTCACCTCCGATTTTGTTTCTTAAAGATCGCCTTTTCAACCTGGAAATGACACTGGCCCTAACCGTCTCCAGCTGGGCCCCAGCTAATATGCAGGCTTCATTGATTCCTATTGTTTTTGCTCTAATGCTATTGATCTTGGCTCTCATTTTGAAAGCAATGCATTCACTGTGATGGGAGAATGGGATTTGTATACAGTTAAGTTTTCTCTCTCTCTGTGTGTGTGTGTGTGTGTGTGTGTGTCTGTGTGTAATATAATGGCACTACCAGGTGATCTACAATCCATCAGCTTAGCTTATGGGCGCAGCACGTTTTTCAGTGAGTGTGTGTGTGTGTGTGAGAGAGTGTGTGCATGTATGCATATATTTGTGTGTGTCTCTGCATGCACGTGTGCACTGGCCTGCTCTGCTCACAGTCCAGCCCCTCTCTAGCCATTCTTGTGTCTGACCCACATACTAAGGCCACTCACAGTGGTCTGATTGCTGTGGCTCTGCACCTCCCTCTCTAAGCCCTCGGTGCTACGTCTTGTTATTGGATTCGAGCTGAACTGCCCAAGGCCTGGTTGCCTTTACTCTGCTGCACCCACTCCAACAGCACACCCCACCCAGCTATTTCTGGCCTTCTCTTTGCTTCCAGAGAGCCAAAGAGAAAATGAGCGAGGAACGCCGTATTTCCCAGGAGCGCAAGCTCAGGCAGGCTGGACTTCTCAGCAGAATTCCTCTCATGCCATATTAACCTGGCAGCTTTGCTTTTGTGGCTGGGCTGCTCTGATGACCCAGGTTTGGTTGTTTTGCTTCGGTTCATGCGTGCGGTTTGCCGGCGTGCTCAGTCACAGCGCGCTGCGTTTCTTCAAAGCCCTGGAAGGAAACGTCCTGGACTGCAGGTGGACGTTCAGATGTGACTCTTTGGCTCCAGGTCATTTACAGATAGGAAGTCTGTCGGCTATAGTTTTGAATCCCTCTCTCACTTCGCTCCCCGCTGAGCTTTTAGTCTTTCATTGTTTCCTCATTGTGTCGGCCGTGCAGCGGTCCGGTCTGAGCGCAGGGGGAAGTCGAACCGAAAGGCTCAGTTTCTCCAAATGAGTGGACGTGTCGCAGGGTTTCAGTTCAGAGAGAAATGTGCATTAAACCAGATTATGGTCATTATGCTTAATACGTTTGGACAAAATGTACGGGGCATAATAAGTGGTTCATTTTGATGCCTGTCGTTAGAAAATCTCGGCTTTCCTGGGGTATTGCAGCTCCTGATTTTTCTTTGGTCTCCCTTGTTTTGCAGCAGGCCTGAAGATGTCAGCAGACTCGTTTGGTGCGGGCGGGAGCGATGCTCAGCAGAGCCTGCAGTCTTTTTGGCCCAGGGTCATGGAGGAGATCAGAAACCTCACAGTGGTAGGACTCATCCGCACGTGCGCACACACAAACACAGATTTACGAGCTTTGAAAACACAAGCACGCATGGCACTCTGAATCTAGAAGAGCCTCATTACTGCAGCTCTCGTACAGTGTGCCGCAGCTCCGCTCTGCAACGCTAATCCAATATTCATGAGCACCTATTTAGGGACATTTACTCTGATATTTATCAAGGAGGCTTAAATGTGGATTATCCTGTCGGGACCCGCCGGCTCCCGCTCTGTTTCAGAAGGATTTTCGCGTGCAGGAGCTTCCACTCGCTCGCATCAAGAAAATCATGAAGCTGGATGAGGATGTGAAGGTACGACCGACGGGAGCAGCGTCCGAGTGGCGGGAGTGACTCGCCTCCTCTCTGACTCCCTCTTCACACCTGCTGCTCACCTGTAGTGTTAGCAGGACCTACAGGGAAAGAGCATCTGTCATTATTTCCATTCCACCTTTGTGTTCATACCGTGTTGAGCATGAATAAACCAGACCTGCGCAGTGTCTGTCAGCCTTGGTCGTGTTCTCTTTATCTCATGACCTCAGTGGTGTTGGTCGTGGGGGGGGTTAAGGCCGGACATGTGTGAAGCAGAGGCAACAGATCAGACTGGTGTCTTCACTTCTTAAATGATCCTCAGTTTAGAGTGGGAAGAGGGTTCAAATGGAACAGAAAGCCAAGACGTTTAAAAACTCGGGGGCAGACCCTCGGAGGGCGCTAACCTCCTGGTCTCTCGGGGTGGGTGTGTGTGTGTGTGTGTGTGCGCTGAGGGGTCGTACCTGTCGTGGGGGTCCATCCTTGTCCTCCATTAACCCTCTCTGTTCAAACCCTTAGATGATAAGCGCAGAGGCCCCTGTTCTGTTCGCCAAAGCAGCTCAGATCTTCATAACAGAGCTCACCCTCAGAGCCTGGATCCACACCGAGGATAACAAACGCCGCACGCTGCAGGTTAGACACAATACCCTCTCACCTCTGACCCTGCTACTGACACCCTTGTACCCTCTCACCTCTGGCCCTGCTACTGACACCCTTATACCCTCTCACCTCTGACCCTGCTACTGACACCCTTATACCCTCTCACCTCTCACCTCTGACCCTGCTACTGACACCCTTGTACCCTCTCACCTCTGACCCTGCTACTGACACCCTTGTACCCTCTCACCTCTGACCTCTGACCCTGCTACTGACACCCTTATACCCTCTCACCTCTGACCCTGCTACTGACACCCTTATACCCTCTCACCTCTGACCCTGCTACTGACATTGTTGTACCTCCTGATCCTCAGTTATTTGGTCATAGTTATCAATACTTTTACACCCCAGTTCCCAGTAGAGTTTTGTGGTCATTTTTAAATGAATTTTCTTTCTGCTACATATTACCTATGTAATAACTAGTCAAACCTGTTACACCGCGTTACTGTTTCTTCACGTGTAACTACATGTATACGGCTCGCAGTGTTTGTCTGGGTTGTTTTTGGTTGTGCGTGTGTGTGTTTCCTCCTGTCTTTTTGAAGAGGGTGAGTGGGGGGTACCTTGCTGCTCCAGGGCCCGTCTCATTTTAGCACTTTCCACTGATTCTATAAACGCATCTCCTGTGACCCACTTTCTAACATGCCATTATACACTGTGTCCTGAGGCACTAGCATACACCAGCTCATCTGAGCAAGTCTCACTACTGTCCTAGAGAGCCAGTGGACAACAGCCTTCATCTTAATTGTTAAATTCAGAAACATTGTTCAGATGTTAGCAACCAGATTTTCCCTTACAATATTTATTATTAATATGAAATAAATTGGTAAATAGATATTTTTGGGGGGAGGGTATAGTGAAACCTGTTTGTTTAGTAATGCACGGCCGTTTTCCGTGGCTATTCGAATTAGTTTGTACGTTGAGAACATTTATAACATGGGATCTGTTGCCACGTGTAAATTATATTAAGTGTTCATGCACGTTGCTAAGGGAGTGCATGTGCAGCTCCAGCCTTTGTGGAGGCATTGCCCCCATCAGGGTCGTCACGACAACGCTCATCAATAGAACAACTGTGCGGACATGACCCTTGGCCACCAAATATTAATCACGTGGCTAAAAATAGCTGCTGATGTTAGGGGTGACAATGGGGGGTCTTGGCAGCCAATATCCTGTGGAACGTACCACACACACAAGGAGCAGGGGTGGCCTGTGACTGGTTCTTCTGTTCTACAAGACTAAATGTGCCCTAAAGATATTAATTTTCTCCCCCCCATTTCTGTTTTTCCAGAGGAACGATATAGCTATGGCCATCACCAAATTTGACCAGTTTGATTTCCTCATCGACATTGTCCCGCGAGATGACCTCAAACCACCCAAACGCCAGGTGGGGAGAGAGAGCTTCGTCACGGACGGGTGTTCGTTAGCGTTGTTCCGGAAGGATGAGCTAGACGGAGTCCTTGCTCTCATGGTACAGCGGAGCCTGCGTCCGAGGCACCCCGACTGGCAGCGTGGTGGTGCTGTAAACATCCTTGACTGGAAGCTTGGGCTTTAGGTGCAGCGAAGGCTTTCAGTCGGATGTTTGCAGCGTCCGGCTTCCACTGAACCCAACGCCTCACCGCCGAGTCTCTCCTGCACGCGGGACCCGAGCCACGCGCCCCGCCCGGGCGGCGCCGGTCCCGCGGCGCGTGTACTCCTCCGCAAGGCCCCTGCCCTTCTCGACCGTTTCCACGGGACGATCCTGCTGGCTGCGTGATTAGCGTGGCAGATTTGTTAGCGGATTTGTTATCAGTTGGCCCAGTGCTGCCGTCACGTTTGCAAGCGTGTGTGTGTGTGAGCAGGTGTGTAAACATCCTACACTCTCAGCTGTGACATGGAGAAGCTGGGAGAGGGGTGTTTACACTCTTCATCACAAACAAATCTACAGATTCTCTTGAAAGGCTGCCGTTATGTTTTAGTTTTGGTGGTATTATTTCTGTATTGTTGTGTGAAGTGGTACTGGTGAATAGTTGAGTGGGTGTGTAGAAACGTGAGTGCAGGGTTGCTCAGTCCACACACTAAAGTGTGAACATTCCCCTGCTACTCACATTACTTTGCTTAGCCCTTCCAATAAGTTATTTATCTGAGTCTGCCTCTAGTGTTACAGCATTAAAATAATTTATGGAGATGTAACCAGGTGATGGGCTTTATCCTATATTTGTGCGTGCGTGTGTATGTGTGCGGGCGTGCAGGAGGAGGTGCGTCAGTCGGTGGCTCCAGCAGAGCCGGTGCAGTACTACTTCACACTGGCACAGCAGCCTGGCACGGTGCAGGTGCAGGGGCAACAACAGGGGCAGCAGGTGGCTACACCCACCGGCACCACCCTGCAGCCAGGACAGATCATCATCGCCCAGCCCCAGCAGGGCCAGGTAATACACACACACACACACACACACACACACACACACGAACACGCGCACAGCCCTTTGCACACACTGAACTAGAACGGGCTCTGCCTTTGCAGAAACTGCATACATGGTTGATTTAAATTTGTACTTGTGTACCTGTACTTTTATGTCAGCTAAGGACAAGAGAACTCTTCTGTCATGAGAAGGTGTGAGGAGGAAGCTGAGAGAGCAGCATGTTGAAAGAACATTACAGAAGAGTTGCTCTCTTTAGTGTAGCAGGAACACCAGGGTCCTTGTACTGTCCTTTGTCTATACTATACCTCAGTCTGAACCCCAGATATTTGAAACTTTACCATACTAAGACGAATTTACATACGTGTGCACGCATACACACACACACACACACACACACCCCTCACACACTTGAGCTTGGTTGACTTTGATCCCACTGAATCATTTGATACACGCTTTAACAGCGTCATTCACACTTTCCTATCAGGTGAACAGTACAGAAACCAGTCACTCTCTCATTCTCCCAAGTGTAATATCAGTCCAGCCTCTGAGTGTGAACTGGGCACCCTGCTCTCTCTTTCTCTCCATTCTCTTATTCACTTTCTCTTTGGCAGTACACCTAACTGCCCCTCTCACTCACACACACACACCCCCCACACACACAGCCCCCCTTTCTCACAAACACAGTGCCCTGCTCTGGTTGTTCCTGAGGTTGGTTCTTTGTTTTGACCCACTCAGTCTCTCTGAAGCGTCCATGGGCCCCTTTAACCTCCTCCAGTCTGCTGGCTTCTTTCACATGTTGTCATTAACCTAATTCAGCTCTATTCAGTTGCTGTGTATCTTCATCAGTCCCTCTTAGTTCAGATCTTTCCCCTCTTGCTCTCCCTCATTGTCCCGTGTTTTCAGGGAGGATTCTTTTGACACTCTTTCTCTCAGTCTCGGCATCTCCACCGTCGTGCGCCCTCTCTCCCTCCCTCTCTGTGCCGGACCTCATTCCCTCTCGCGGGATCAGTGCTGCTTCAGCAGGCCTGCGATTCGCTGACTTGTCAGAGTTGAGCACACAGCGCTGCTGCAGTCACCTTCGAAAGCACTCGGGACGGGCGAGAACCAGCGGTTGGAGAGGGAGGGCAGAGGGGCCGCAGCCCGAGATGAGGAGCGGTATACAGGAACAGAGAGGTGAACCTAAGAAGTGGTGGACTTTGCTTCTAGCACTTTCTTCAAAAGAGTGACAGAATAATGAAGCCCTGTATGGGATTTTTGCTCAAACACATCACTGTTTACTCTTTAATAGGACCACTTGAAGCCATCTGGAGCTCTGCAAAGATGCCTGTATCTTATGCAGTTAGACCACAGAATCCAGGACAATCTGGTTTGTTCCACTCAAATGTAGTCTGACCCACTACTGTTGTGCAGTAGAATCCAAAAATATAGCAGCTAAAATCTTATTTGAATTCCAGTATATATCCATATTTGTTTCCAGTATAATATTCATAGTCTTGCGAAAACGTTTGACTCTCCAAGATCGCTCTTCTGTAGCTCTGATGTCGAGACGGCGGTCACCCGTATAAAACTCGGCAAGGAAATTTGGGACGGCCATGTCATTCTTGTACTCTGAGTAGATCAAAGAACCTTAAAGATGAGGTGAGGATTGTCTGTGGATTAATAGCAATAAACTGTATTATTGCGCAAGTACCACCCCACGTGACCTCCTGCTGCTGTGCACGTGAACCGATGCACGTGAGCTGCTGTATCTCAGTGGGAGAGCGATGGAGAATTAAGATAGTGAACCTTTATTCTGGGGAGCAAACATCACTATGGTAAAGAAAGTCTATTTAATTCATGTACAGTTCCCAAGTATTTAGTAAGTTTTTACCAGCACAGACCGATTCAGATAATTAGTACACTGTCAATTTTCAGTCATTTATGCATTTTTGTTGTTGTTCTCAGCAACTTAAATCCTTTGGGTCTCTGAGGTTTTTTATGGACCCTGTCAACAGCTAAATAAATTGCAAAATCTTGCTAAACTGAAATATTGAGATGCTTGCAAAAGTATTTCCGCTGGACCAAAGTTCACACATACAAAGCTTTCGAGAATGATGGAGTACATGCAAATCAAACAAAGAAACTCTTGTAAGTATTGTTTTGAAAATAGTATATTTTGTATTTAGCCACCCTGAAGAAAGCAAAAAGAGTGTTTCCACTTTGCTAGTGCAGCCTTTTCACCTTGAGGCTGAAACTACCCGTTTAACCACGGTGCCCACGTCCCCGCGGGGCAGGAGGGGGGATGGTGGTACCCACCATTGTTCTCTGTCTTACAGTATTTTCACAGTTTGGTGAGTTGCGCTATGATACTGTAGGTGCTCCACTCGTCGTCTTTGCTGCACATCATCATCATCATTCATCCTCTTTCTCCTGCCAGTCCTGTTCATGTTCACGTTGTGCCAAATCTTTTGTGCTCTTCCATTGTTTTTTTTTTTTTTTTTTTTTGCAGTATTTTTTTCTGCCATGCTGTGTCTTGTAAGCTTTGCAACCAAGTGAAGCTCTGGCTGAATCATGTAGTGAAGCGCTTTGCATGTGCTTGTTGCTTTGTAAAGCTTCTCTCTCTCTCTGTCTCTGTCTGTCTGTCTCTGTCTCTCTCTCTCTCTCTCTCTCTCTCTCTCTCTCTCTCTCTCTCTCTCGCCATGTGTTCATCCTCAGGTGTTGCAGGGGACTGCTATGCAACAGCTCCAGCAGGTGCAGGTAGCTCAGTCCCAGGCTACACCCATCACGGTAAACACCTGAAAACCAAACACCGCCCTACTCTTCCCCACCGCTGCACCCGCGCTGTGGGCCCCTGCTCCCTCTTCATCTCACTGTACGGTTGTGTCGTTGTTTGCAGTCGCAGGCAGTCATCGTTGCCACCATTGTCAGTCATTACTCACATCACCACACCGAAGTCTGTCTCGTAAGAATCGTGATCAGCACAGCGAGAGCAGTGCGGCGTCAGACACGCTCCTGAACCGAGCACTTAGTCTCCACATGCCGTTGGTGTTTTGTGTGTATCCGTAGTCCATCTCCTCTCCACATGGGGTTACACAAGGTCACGGCAGCAGACACACCAGGCTGCTTAAGAAACTGACGCGTATCGGGTGTCTGTTCCTCGAGAGGTGGCCGATCGGCTTTCGCGGCTGGACGATTTCCCGCCCGGGTCTCGGTGCTCGCCGGGGCGATGGGGATCACAGACTCTCCAGGCTCGCCCCCAGTCCCCTGCGCTGGTGTCCGGTGTTTCTTGTGGAGTCGTGCATAACCGCTGAGATGGCAGGGGTGCTGCTAGCGTTAGTGCTTCATGATGGAGAGGGCCAGGCGATGAGGGGTGGGTGGGTGGGTGGGTGGTGTATGTGATGTTTTGCATCGGCGCTCGATGGCCCTGCGACTCGCTCACACTCTCTCGTGTGTTTCTCTCTCTCTCTCGCGCGCGCGCGTGTGTGTGTGTGTGTGTGTGCGCGTGCGTGCGTGCTGCAGAGCGCTCCAGTCACCATGCAGGTGGGCGAGGGCCAGCAGGTGCAGATAGTGCAGACCTCAGCGCAGGCGCAGGGCCAGGCACAGGTCCAGGCAGCGCAGCCCGCCGGACAGACCATGCAGGTCATGCAGCAGATCATCACCAACACCGGAGAGATCCAGCAGATCCCTGTAAGCATCGCCTGATGCAAAACAAAAATGGTTTCTTTTAAGTTCTAATTTTAGCAGGTCACCCTGCATATCTCTCCTCAAAAAAAGCATGTAACTGCCAATGTCTTGAGCTGCCAGCTGTGTTTTATAAGTTAAGATGTATTATAAGTGGTGATGTAGATTAGCTTAGAAGCTAACAGGACAGTGAGGCGGAGTTTATTTGAAGGTACCTGCGTGTGCTTACTATCTCCCCCTTGTGGCGGTGTCTTTGCAGGTGCAGCTAAACACAGGCCAGCTGCAGTACATTCGTTTGGCTCAGCCAGTCTCAGGAACACAGGTCGTTCAAGGACAAATACAGACACTTGCAACAAACACTCAGCAGGTACAAAATATTTGGGTGTAAAACCTGAAAACCCTTGCTAGAGCCTCTTTGTCTTCTTTTGCCCAGTATTCGTTTTTATTTAGTAACTGTTATTTTATCCTTACTTTGGCTTGACCTCCCTCTGACTTGGTAGCGATCCTTGAACAGGACACACTACACCATCTTGAATTATGCCACATCACCCCTGACTAGGGTTCCTTTAGCACAGAGCAGAATGTTAACGCCCATTTTTCTGTGTCCATCCATTGGCAGATAGCGCAGACAGAAGTGCAGCAAGGCCAGCAGCAGTTCAACCAGTTCACTGATGGTCAGGTAAGACTCAGAGTAACACTACACTACCATCATGACTCAGGTTTTCTCTTTCCTTACTCCAGTTGTTTTAGTACTGGTTTTCATCCATATTTCAAGAATTTCAGCATGCCTCACTCGTTTGTTGTGGCTTTGTTTTTCCACCCCTCCCCCCCTCGCCATGCCTTTCCCTTCTCCCTGCTTTCCTGGTCACCCGGCAGCAGTTGTACCAGATCCAGCAGGTGACGATGCCGGCAGGGCAGGAGCTGACCCAGCCCATGTTCATCCAGTCCACCAGCCAGACGGCAGACGGCCAGGTCACCACGCAGGTTACCGCTGACTGAGGCTTCGGAGCTCGCCCCCTTCCCCGCTCCCTCCGGACACCACCAGCACAGTAACCACACCGCTCCAGACCATCTGAAGGAGAGGAATCCCAACCGTCAACACCACTATCAGCACCGACACCACATGCCCTGGTCTTTCAAGCAGAACCTGGCATTTTCTCACAGTGACCACCATGCCTCATTGCTCCAATTACACTTCTAAAATCTTGAATCTGATCAGATGGTTGGTCAGTTGCGGTGTGTTCAGTTCAGGGCGCAGTGGTATATGGCAAATCAAGCCACGTCAGCTTTCGGTGTACCATTAACGTTACTCTGAAGCTCTCAGCTAAATGCCCTGATGACCCCAGCATCCTGGTCTCAGTACAAGACTGCAGACAGTCCAGTCTTCCCTATAATGTAGTTGGAGCGTGACTTTATTGAGCTGGTTTCATAGTCTTCTCTGCCTTGCGTAGTTGAAGGCCTGGAGAAATCCACCTCTGGGCTTTGTGTGGTCCTAGATGAAAATGTTCATTTTAGGTCCAAGTTCAAGTTTCTCTCCTGACTCAAGTAAAATTTAGGTCATTACCAGTTTTCTTTATTGAAGATCATGCCATCTTGTGTAGAGTTAAAAAAAAAAAACAATAAAGCCATAATCTACACATCCTGTATACAATAATCTCTGTAGTTTGTATGATGCCTCTGTAGTTCACATTTAATTGTATTGGTTCTGTTTTATTAGTATCTTGTATAGTTTTCAGATTTGATAATGTGATGTTGCTGAAAGGGCTTCTTATTGTTGGGTTTTCTACATGCAAAATCGTGTGTGTGAATGTAAACGTGGTTGGGCGGTTTGGTGAAGGGTGTCATCTGTGCATGAGTGTGATGGTGAGTTTGGTGAAGGGTGTCATCTGTGTGAAAGTGTGATGGTGAGTTTGGTGAAGGGTGTCATCTGTGCGTGAGTGTGATGGTGAGTTTGGTGAAGGGTGTCATCTGTGCATGAGTGTGATGGTGAGTTTGGTGAAGGGTGTCATCTGTGCATGAGTGTGATGGTGAGTTTGGTGAAGGGTGTCATCT
>JAOYMR010000004.1:12696709-12718456 GCA_025802075.1 Tenebrosternarchus preto | reverse complement strand
TGTGCATGAGTGTGATGGTGTGTTTGGTGAAGGGTGTCATCTGTGTGAAAGTGTGTTGGTGAGTTTGGTGAAGGGTGTCATCTGTGCGTGAGTGTGATGGTGAGTTTCCCCCCCCCCCAGTGTTTGATATTGTGCATTAAACCTTTTTCTCAACAACATCTTTCCTCTTCTCCTTTTACCTTTGTGGAATCTGACCTCCAACTACCCCATGTACAAACTACATGTTGTTGAAATATCCTTTTATATACACATTTTAAAACCAGTTGTAACAATCAGATTGGGTTTTTTTTATCTTTAGAAATTTGTCATCACTATTTGTTGTATTTTTGGGTTTTCTGCATGTAGTTACAACTGCCAGCATGATATGCAATCCATAGGTACTTTTTTCCATTTTTTAATTTTATTTTTAAAGGTTGGTTTGTGAGAAAATAAAAAATTAAAAACTACAACGGAATTCTTATTTCATCATAGTTTTTGTCACAGATTAGACGCGTCTTTCCCTTGAAATGCTGAAATGTAATTATATCGATTAATTAACCAGAAAAGATTTTCCACCATAACAACCACATGCTAGTGATGTAGAATGTTTTCATTTCAAAGTTTTGTTGTTGTTGTTTACTTTAAGGTTTTATGGTTTGTTTTTAAGGTAAACATTGAGTATATATTTTTCCGAACCAAAAATCAATACACATTTCGTTGTTTCACCTTTACAACCACACGGTGGCGTCGTTGGGTGTTCTTTTAAATTGTTTGCCATGTTCCTGTAAGAGAATCTATCCGGCCTCATCCCACTTAATCCTGCCTTTCGTTTTCAGTTCAGTTTGGTGTTTGTTGGAAACTGAGAAACCGAATCGTGAGCTGGTTAAAGACAGCGCAGCTCGGAGATAATGTAACATTTCTAATTGAGGAATTATGAAGTATAATATTAGCAATTGCAGACACATTTGCGTAGCCATAGAATAAAGCCTAACTATCAATGCCATTTAGAAAAAATACTTTATCACAATCACTAACAATCCGTTCTGTTTAAAAACGTAAGAGGAATTAATTACACCAAATTGTCTAACTTTTTATTAGGGTTCCTAGTAGTGGGTTTCTGATGATTGTTAAAACGCAACGTGAAGCCAAGGCCGTACATATGGCGTCATTTCCATGCCAAAACTAAGGGGCGCAAAAAAATTACGCCATACGTACAGCCCAGGAATTCCACACTTGGCACAAAGGTGCAGCAGATGTGACATGCCTCAGGCAAACAAAATGACACTAATTGGCCTGGTGGTGGCGCTACAGCGCAGCATTTTGCGTTTCGGTCCATATCTGAAAGGTAAGAGTCCACATCCAATGCCTCAAGAACTATTAAACTCCGCTCACATAGATTTTTTGTTAATTTGCTTAATATGCAAAACCTACGTTTGCGAATCTTGGTGTCAAAACATTCTGACATTTCCAAACAGGATCATCGCCATATGCAAATTATAATTAAGCATTATTTACATAAATAGCTATTACATGAACGCTTCATCCGATTTTGACGTCACTTCACAGTTCTTGTGAGCATGTCTTTCTGAGGTAGCTTGTTGAGTGAGACGCAAGTCAAAAGGGGGCGCTATAAAAGCTAGAAATCTATATCTCAGTATGCTGATATGATGACGGAGCTGTAGCATTACAGGATCCATCTTTGAGCTATGATATATGTGGTCCATTGAGGGATAACTGAAACGTTGAGATCACTGGCCAACCGGTGAAAAACAGCCATTTGACAGGCTTAACATTGACCAATCAAGATGGCACGTACGTATCACGCATAAGTCAGGATTCTCTTGATTCTGTAGAGGGCCAAGTTATTTGGTCACTAGGTGGCGCTATTCATGAAAATTAGCTATAACTATATAACGAATTTTAACCCATAATAAATTCATTAATTGCATATTATTCCTTGGAGTATTTCTAACATAATTACCATTACATGTGCTATTCAAAAATGCATCGTTTTTTTTAGTCATCAAATGTTTAAAAATTTACATTTTCGAACTAGTCCTAGGAATTTGACCCAGTAGTTGAAATATTGGTACTGCCTTAATCTTTGAAATCACTAGGTAAATAATTATCAACAAAAGTTTAAAATTTTCACTCTTCAGGTTAGTCACATATGCCAATAATCATTGCACTCTTTCCATATAGGGCCTATTTTGCTATAAATCATGAACCATGCAAGGGATCAACTCCTCATTTGAAAGACTTGCATAGATTGAGGTTCTGATGTGGTTTGCCAAGTGGAGTGCAAATTGACCTTTCAGGGGCACTACAGCACACAAAGATATCCAAAATCATTAAAAGTGCCATAATTATCAGTGCATAATACACATAAGTAATGGGTATCATCTGATTCAGTCCTTTGAGCTGAATAACTTTGCAGTTACACTTCATGTCAAAAATTGCATTGTCTGTCCAGTATTTAGACTTTTTCCTTCATAAATGCAGCATATTTTTTTAAAGGTCAAAAGGTCAGTCTGTAGAAAAGTTGACAAATATCCTTGTAATCCATTTCTTCTCATCAGTCATGACATAAGGAAGTCCTACTGAGACACGCTCACTCCATCATTTATGTTCAGTATAAGCAAAAAGGCTTAGCAGTCCTCACATGCACAACGGGTTTAATGCACCTGGTAATAAGAGCAGACCAGAGTCCCATAGGTTTGTATGTGGGGATGATATTTAGCAGGTTTTGGTCTGACTCAAATACCTTGTGGGCCTTTTTGTGCCTAAGGGGCTCAAAAGCCTAGAGACACAGATATGCACAACCACACGCACATATACAACACACACATACACACAAGAAAACGCATGTCCACATAGACACACAAGCACGCATATACGTGCACAGACCCAGACAGATAAACACACATATACAATACGCACACAAGCACGATGTGTGCACAGATGCACTCACAAACACACAAACGCGCACACACACAGCTCGAAAACTCTATCTGAGCATGTGATTCAGTTCTATGAGCTGAATAATTTTGTTGTTCCAATTGATTCCGGCCTCACAGGACTTTAGTGCCCTTTGGCGTCAGGAGCCTAAAACGTGCTTGAACCCAGGACTGCTGCTTGCGGCTGAATTTGCTTATATACGTCTGTTAATTGAAAATCAGTATTTTCAAATATAATTCCGCCTCATGGGCTCCGTAATTTCCAGAAGATAAAAATCCTCAGTCATATCTGCAGGCAGAAATACATTACGATTTAATATAGTAAATTGTTAATTGTAGGAAATGATCTGTATAACAGGCCTGTCTATGGATGATCTACACCGAAGCTCATGTGCATTTTCTTTCTGTGGTGTCAGAGCCAAGATTTCACTTTTGGCCATGTTACCTTTCCAGATCGTTTCACACGCTGAACAATTTTACTTTATTAATGGGTACAGACTGCTGCCTAATGGATAAAACACGAGAGGAACATGTGCCTCTAATTCTGGCATTTATTGCGAGTGCTTGGATTTATTTTCTTGGCAACTATCTAAATAAATTCATTTAAAAATAAATATGCAGAGTAATTGTAAAACTTGTTTTAAGTGGCAGTACCAATTATTAATTTGATATGTATTGTGCCTCAGTGTCTGTATTTGGTTTGTAGCTGTGGACATCTAATGCACCAGCAATGACTTCTGGGATTATAGAACCTCACACACTAGTCTTGTTATTATACACATTACATATTAGCCTAGTCTCTCTGCTAGTGTATAACGGGTATGAATACAAGGTTGTGAGTGTCATGAGGGTGGAGGGAGCATCACCAGTCAGCTACAGCACGGAAACCACATCCCCGCCAGGGTGGCTGAACTCTGGTCTGGGTCTGTTGTGTGACAACCACAAAGGTCTTAAGGTAGAATCTGCAAATAAGTGGCCCTATGGAAAGTCACTTTGTTTATTGTTTTAAAGTCACTTTGTTTATTGTTTTATACCCTGCACTGCGGCAAGTGACGGAGGAAGACATGACTGAGTTGCTCACTGCCAGGTGAGGGAGGGACTAAGGTACAAAAGGCCTTTTCACTTGGAAATGGCGTCTGGCATGTTTGCCTGCCCCATGGTGGACTCTCAAAAGATCTCTTTCACTCACATGGTATGAGGGATCCAAGTCTGCCCAGTTCCTTCTGTAACTATTGCTTTTTCAGTTGGATGAGACAGTGATGCTTTTACACTCAGAGCTAAAATCAAGCAAAAACGAAAGGCACGTTTGAATCCTGAAATGTATTTCTGCCGTTGAAATCCTAGTTTGATCTTTCTCTTGACACAAGGGACTGTAGGAATGCAATCTAGATACATTATTTTTGCTTTTTCTGAATTACAATATTGTGCTAAACAGGTTAAAGGACAAAGGTTAGGTGGTTAAAGGAATGGGTTTTATGTATGTGTGTGTGTGTGTGTGTGTGTGTGTGTGTTGGGGGATGGGATCAGTGATTTCAAAAACCAAACATGATTTTTGGGTGTGGGACAGGACGGGTACACATTTTCTGTCAGAGAACTGGAGATGTGAGGACGTGAGGGCCAGCCAGGGCACTTTATGGGTTTTGAACACTGTTAAATGTCCCCTTGCAGCTGTCTAGTCTTGGACAGATCTGGCTGAAGGCAGCTGAGGGGTGGGGGGGGGGGCACACAGCTTACCACAATGCTTGTCCCATTCCATCATCACTTGGCTTACATGGAAAATTCGTAGATCTTTGTAGATGGGTTTTAGTGGGTTCCCACAAATGTGTTAGCTGATCATGTGTTGGTGCAAGGGAGGATGTTTCCTTTCTCACCAGGCAGTGACCTTTCCCAGCTATTGTGTGTCATCTGGACTTCCAGAGTGAGGATTTTTGGGTCAGGTGGTCAAGAATGATGCCTGAGAGACATTATACAATGCAATTTATACGATGTAATAAAATGTTCTTTAATACAGTAGGGTGTGTTTGTATAAATGGCAGTGGGTTCTGAGTGAGTTTGGATTTCAGCAATGAAACTTTTCTTCTGTTTGTGATCTGATCTGTTAAAGCACTTTTCTTTGATCAAGTAGCACAGGGCTTCCTGTGTCTAACAGTCTAACTCTAATCTAACTCTAATCTAACGCTAGTCTAACTATCCTCTAATTCTACCCTCCCCAGCAATCCCCTAGTTCTGCCCAGCCATATTTTGGGAACTTATATGTTATGATTTTTTTTCCCTAAAAACTACCCAAAACTAGTCTGAGGTAGAGACCACAGAGACTGGCCATGGACTGCAAAAGAGAGCCTGTAAAATTCCAGCTAGCATTTATGCTAACCTTATGTTTTTCCTGGGCCGGTTTCCAATGTGACAAAGATATCTACTTAATATAGTACTTTTGGAAGGCTGGGGCTTGCATCTGAGTAGAGATGCTCTCGCATGTTTTAATGACATGACAAATTTTGCATCTGCAGTCTGTCATACATATTGCACATGCAATGAAGTGCAGCAAAGGCCATTAGGATGACATGCATAAAATCACATAAAGTAAATGCATTATTTATTGATACTCTTCTTTCATTCAATAAACTGATTCTCAATGCCATCATTGGTGAAAGCATAAATTCTTACATTCTATGTGAAGATATTTTAAACTGTAAAATGTTAACATGCTCAAACCACACACAAACTGACTACAGAACAGCAGTATGAAATTTTGTCGGTGAATACATTTTCACATAACCTGTACGTTTCAGGTACACACTTTATTGCCTTTCTTTGTCACGTGACACATGCAAACGCGTTGGCACGTGCTGTTTCATAACCTTGTTTGTTCGAAGTTCTCCAACCACTGTAGCACGTTCCCAGCACCTGTTCAAGTGGGATAATCTGGTCCTTGACATAAACAACATGGAATCTTTCGCTGTCCCCTCCACATGGCTGGCCACGTTTTCATGAAAGTACTTTGTCTTACGCCAACTCAGTTTTCATATATTTCAATAACAGTGTTTTACAAACTACATAATGTTAGTTTAAAAACACTCATCAGTACAAGTTGGCTTAATAAAATAAAATAAATAAAAACTGGCGTGTGAAGAAAAAATATCTGAAAACTGATATCCATAATATTGAGATTACAGTCTCATTAGTATAATCAAAACATAAAGTACTCCTGTGGGAAAACATAAAACACGAGAATCAGGTAAACACGCAATTGTTCCCAGGTAAACACGCTATTGTTCCCAGGTAAACACGCGCAGTGTTCCCGGTCATCCCTCCCTCCTCGTTTCTTTCACTTGCGCTCTTTTTTTTTTTTTTTTTTTTTTGCTCAACAAACCGGCAGGCTGCTTACAGCGCGCGCGTACCACGCTGTCGGATGGTCTACAGCATCTCTCGCCTTTTCCTGGACTTCACGATATGCCATCGGCTTCTGGGGGAGTCTTATGACCAAATAACAGTGTTACATTTGAATTAATCTTTCAAGCACCCCTCCGCTCCTCCCTGAAAGATTGGAATCGGCGCTGTGCACTGGAGGCGGGCAGGAAAGAAGACTGAAGCATGCCGTTTATTTCTGAGATATTAAGTAGTGTGATTAGACTGTGTTTCTATCAGTTTAAGGAATGGGCAGCGTTTGTATGATGTGTGCGGGAGTATACTATTATTAACGCTGTTCCCAAACTTTTGGAAGATTCCTCGCCGCCTGTCCTCCGCGCGTAACTGTTTCACTATGAAGTGCTCACAGTCCAGCTACGATTTGAAATGTCTCACCAAACTTTTCTGAAATGTTATAGTCATACCTGTCTGAATGAGAGCCTACTGCCAGCTACTAAAAACTCTTTGTTGTTCATCTAAAATTAAACACTATTTAAAATGCAGGTGCGCTTTAATGAAAGGTCAGAGGTTTGTCAAGAATATTGGCTCTCAGCAACATACAGATAAGTTGGACAGCACTTTTGGTTTTGTGAAGTTTTCATGTGCAGATTTTGAAGCGTATTTATCTTCCTTAGATGTAGTAATATCGTTTTAGATTATTGATAACGGATTTAAATGCATTTATTTGACTTATCAAATGTCAAGAAAATATTATTTGTTTTTGCTGGGCAACTCGGTCGCAGTTATAAATTACATCGACAGGTTTGGCGGCTTTTTATTTGCCAGGCTGATGGTTAGGTTAGACTGACTGGCTCTACACGGTTTTTATGAATATTATGTTGGGCAGCCCTTCAAATAACGGCGGTATTAGAATGCTGGCTCCCCCTGCACCGAATGACGACAGGCGGGTTGAGTTTGTCGCGCTCACGGCTGTTCACACTGAGAGAAGCGAACCATCTACCCCGGAACGAGGTCATCCCTCTCATCGTACTGGGCTTCTCGGCACCCCGTTGCCCGCGCCTCCAGGACCAAGAGCGAGCGCCTCGGCTACCAGCAAACGCTACAGGAAGTTCCAAACCTGCTTGTACAACGTCTTGGAAAGACCGCGAGGATGCGCCTTCATTTACCACGCGTTCATGTGAGTAATTCATGTATTCTGATAATCAACCTCTTCGATTTCTTTAGTCTTTTTATAGCTTTTGTAGAAGGGGAACAGCTTTTAAGGAAGTCTCAATATTCCTAAGTTGATAAACTGTGTCAGCTGTATCAAACTGTTGTGGAGGATGCGTCTTGCTCTAGTAACCGACCTGTTACTTAATTATGCACCTGCCAAGCTCTCAACTGGAATCAGTGAAACTTGTAATCGGAGTATCCAATCAGCTCCAGTATTTCTACACGAGACCACAACTCTGTTAGGCCCAAACCTATCACAAATTCTGCCCAAAGCAACTATTCACTACATAACCTTTTTAGGTATCTGCTAATGCTTTTGAGTGAAATAAAGCCCCACAAATAAAGCCTGTTTCTTGTAAAGTACTTTTTATTATTAGAATTTATGGGACCATTATACTGCACTATATCATTTCATTCGAAAATGCAATTAGGATCTAAGTTTAGTGAAACGTAATTTTCATAAATCTATATAAAAGTATATAAAAATATAAAAATATATAAAAGTAATCTCCCAAAATCTCCTAAAATGAGCCTGCTAGTCTAGCAAAACCTACTTGAATTGAACTGCAGTAGAGTAATACTGCTTACTGCACTGTTGTCTTCAAAGATTCACTTATATTGTACTTAAGGTAATTTTTTAATGATCTGCCTTTTTGTCTTAGAACCATCTGATTGACTGGGACTCTACACACTTGTTCTCATTATATCCACCTGGCACAGTTATGAAAGTAGAGTGCTTTAGATTGTATATCATTCAGCAATTACTGTACATTTCACTAGTCTATTAGGATCATGTCCGCTGCAGTTAAGAGCATATCAATCCAAGATGGTGTAAACAGGCTGATGGGTGGCATGTGTATGAGCAAGAGCACCAGTCTAGTCCACTGCAAACCTTTAGGTTTCAGAGTCAGTCATACAACGTAGTATAAAGCAGCTGGTTGTTGCCTGCTGTTGTTAAATGGTCTGCAGTACTGTCTGATGATTATTGTAGAAGACTTTGTCATCCAAAAAGTAAACGCTTCTCTGTGGTGATTCCTTTTGTGGTTTCTGTGCAGTGAGCTTCTCAGGGTTCCTCACACACGTCTACATCTAGCATACCAGGCTCTCCCGCTAAGAACCTCAGCATGAACCTCTGCCCCAAGGGTGCCCAGATCATCTAGTGAGGACCTTAGTTTCTGATTTGGTGTGTTGATTTTACATTTTTCAGCTTTCAGTTAAATCAGTTTAAGTTTGGCTGCAAAAATGAATAGCTTAATGTCCACGGTTAATGTGTCATATTCAGCTTTCTATCTCAAATTAATCAACGGTAAACTTTTAGTGAATTTTTAGGTAAACTTTAGTGATTCAGATATATTTTAGGACATGGATAGATAGTACAGTACTAATTATCATTATCACAGAAATCCAGCATGTTTCCTGGATGGCCAGCTTTGAGCCAAAAGACTTTTCATATATTGTATCAAACTAAATTAGTTAATACTTAATTAATCTGTGCTTAGTTACGACTGGTCTCCCACAGTGTGATTGTTGTTCTCACGGTGTGTTGTAGTCAGGCTCGCTAAAGGGTTTTGCCCTTTATCCATGAACAGAGAGGCGTTCTGTCTGCAGTACTTCACCTACTGAAGTTTAAACAAGCACTGCTGTCTGTCACCATGTATTTACATCAGAGGGAAACCCAAGAAGGGACCACATTCTCCCTCTGCCTCTTCTCTGCCTTGCTCACTCTTTCTCTCCCTCTCTCATACATACACAACAGTGCACTAAATGGCCATTACATTCTAATTAATGACTCTTTCATTTTTTTCCCCTTAATGAATTGGTTTTAGAGTTGCGCTGTGTGAGCCGGATATGGCCGCAAGGTCTTTTCCGTGAAATTGCTCTCTCTAACGGTCTTAAATGTCTTGCACTGAAGTGTACGGTCGTAGATATGTTCTAGTGGTAATTCATTGCAGGGGAACGGTGAAGGTGAAAGCATCTAGCTCCTCAAACACGCCTGGAGTCCTGAGAGGCCTTGCTGGTATTACTCCTCAAACACGCCTGGAGTCCTTAGGAAGCCTTGCTGGTATTACTCGTGTAGTTGTCAAGGTTACTTATAAAGCTCTCATGTTTCCGACGCCCCGCCACCATCGCAGAGTGTTAGGTGTTACGTAATAAAATTACGTCCATAAGAAACATAGTAAAATGTTACTTTTACATTGTGGGTTATTTCTGATATTATGATGAGCGCCTTGTTTCTTTCACACACTGTAATTTTTTTTAAGTTTGTAACAAAAGCACAGTAATGTCAGTGCATCTCGTCTGTCCTTCACTTTGAGTTTTCCCAAATACATATGTTATGCTGACACAAACATCCTGACACAAACATCCAGGCATGACTCCTATTATTTATGCAACCAATGCAAATCTAAAAGAGAAGCCGGGCTAGAGGTCTACATGAGATCTTACTGTGCAGATGACGTTCCTGTAACACATGTTGTCTGAAACGCGCTGCTTGGACGTGGACTTTGGCGACGCGGTGCTGCACAGCTTGGATCAGGGCTGTGGGCTTCAGAAGTGTCTCGTGATCACTTTATGCAGCCTGCAGTTAAGCATGGGATGGAAACGTCTCAGCTGTTTAATTAGGCAGTGTGTGGGCAGCTGCTAGAGGGGCTCTGTTCCAGGCTTCTAGAGGGGCTCTGTTCCAGGCTGCTAGAGGGGCTCTGTTCCAGGCTGCTAGAGGGGTTCTTTTCCAAGTTGCTAGAGGGGCCCTTTTCCCAAGCTGCTGCCGTCTTCTTGGTGCCTCTACTGGAACAATGCTGTCCACAAAGACTGTTTTGTCAAGTTTGCACAAGTTCCCCAGCTCTGCTTCAGCTGTTGCACAGAAGTCTCCGCTTCTCACAGTTCTGGGCATGTCCTTCAGTTGAAACGCATGGGCCACGGTTGGAGATGACCCATGTTTTGACTGAAGCTCCAGCAGTGGAAAAGTCATGTCTAAGAATGGAACAAAACACTTTGTTCTGCTGACTCAGATTGCGTGGAAGTGGAGTAGCTAAAAGCAGATCAGGCTGGTAACACCTGCTGTTCTGCCCAAAATCCACCACATACAAATTCTTCATGAAAATGATCTGTTACTAGGACTGAGAGAACATTTTGACGTTTCAGAAGTTTCTAAAGAAAGGCCCCGTGGCCTGTTATAAAACCAGTAAAGACAACTTTTCTATTCACCTGCAGATTTAAAACTAGTATAATCATTATGCATCTTTGTCTTGTAGTGCATCATTTGTGGTAAAACTGAGCAAATGCCTATGATCCAGCAAGATCTTAGGCCTAATCTGTTTCCTGTCCTGACACACTCAGAAAATCCTATGACGACTTCCACTGACACATAACACACAGGGCTTTTCTAGCTCTTCCAGTCTTCCTCACATTGCAGTGAACAATAAAAGAGGGTAGTGGTGCTCCAGTGTTCACTCAATTGAAGGCTCCATATCACAAAGCATAGTATGATAAAGCCTTGTAATACTGGCATGTGAATGGAGCACCACTCATTGTCTGTGCCCTTCTCCTGATCATAGCTGTAGTGCCCTTGAGTAAGTGCCCTTGAGTGAGTGCCCTAGACCTCAGGCTGCCTATAGACCTCATGGGAGCTGTGACAAGACCATGTGTGTGACCTCTAATAAGACTGGTGCATGCTGAACACCACTGTAAACTAGTAAATGTAATTTATATTATTTATCAATTTTATTTATTCATTTTTTATTCAGACAGAAAATCTACTCCTTGTAATTCAAATTTAAATATCTGGTACATGTAAATTCACTCTAAGATTTAAAAAATAAATCAAGTAGGTTACACTGGTAGTATTCATATTTAGTTCTGAGACCTCTCTTATGTACTGTAGTATTCATGTTTAGTTTTGAGACCTCACTTAAGCACCTCAGTACTTCTGCCACAACTCTGTTGCATGGAAAAGGAGCAAGTGAACACTCAATCAGCAAAAGAAAAGAGTGAGCAGAAGTGCCCCGTAGCTCTGCGTTCCTTTTGCATTTTCATATTTGTTTTGCCTTCATAGCCATTCCTAAACTTCATGCAGCCAAAAATAACCACATGCCAACAACTCGTTCTCCGTCTTTTAAAGTGCTGCCCACATCACCTGAATTTGAGTAAAAAATATATAAATAATAAACATATGCTCCCTAGGTACAAATACAGCCTTGTAGAGACTAGAACTGCGTGTGTTGGAAAGGCCTTAGTGCTTGCTGTGCTGTTATGCTCTTTAATAATGCATTGTTTGTGCTTTTAAAGACATTACTCAGCAATCACGATTCCGATCGGCATAGGACCCTCTTCTCTTGGGAAGGTCATCGATTTTCTTCAGTGGTGGCAAGTGCGTCGTCAGGTCTGGCCTAAGCTTGATATTACCCAGAGATCCGAGGGGCAAAGGACCATAGTCAGGTGAGGCTCCACTTATCATGCAGCCACAGCCGGTCTAACATAGAAATGAAAGAAGCCTTGTGCTACAGTGGAACAGTAAATTAGACACACCTTTTCCGGCAAGAAAGACTGACGTGGTGTGAATGCGATCGTTGGTCTCTCTTTCTTTGGTCCTTTATAGACTTTGGAACGTACAGGTCATGGACGTGTCAGTGTTCTAAAAAGGTATTTCTATTTTTGTATCCACTGAAACACGTTCTTAATTCTAAAATAGGTGTAGGCCTTCCACATCATCTGTTATTATTATTATTAATAATAATTATTATTATTATTATTACTACTACTCTTCAATGCTTGGCTTAGAGCAGGATATTTGACCTGTGCTGAACCCTGCACACTCTGGGGAAAGTTTTTCCAGGCTACATATACAATTTCCTCTGTGTTTTCTCATCACACCACTCTGTCATATTCACGTGTCCTGCTTTTAACTTTTTATCATGCGATCAAGCATGGCCAGGAGATGGATGCTGTTTATGAGACCATCGGCGTCAACCCTCATTATTTATAAATGGAGAAGGAGATGGACTACAGCTCTCCCTCCACAGCTCCTGTCCACACAGCAGGAGATGATCCACAGCCTGTCAGATGTAGGCACGGTCCAGGCTGCCGGCTGTCTGCAATAATGAGCCTGGAATATCAGGGTGAGAGCTGCCCGCAGGGGCAGTGAATTACAGGTGTGGGGGGCAGAGTGTGCAAGTCTGTAAATAAGAGCAGTGATCCTGCTACATGCCTGCATGTCTGTGCGGAATCTGTGGCCTTTAGTCGTGCTTCACTCACGATGTGGCTCCTGCAGGTTCACCCCAAGCAGCACCAGGAGGGCATTTATGGTGCAGGGCAGGGCTTCTCAATCTTCTGAGCAAATGTGGTTTTCAATCACCCAGTCCAGAGTTTTGGTTGGTTTGATCTAAGGGAAGCCAGAGATACGGGAGCTGGGATGGAACAAATATAAGGACTGGATGAGCATGCACGAGGACTGGGTTGATTAAGAATATGTGTATCTGAGCTCCCTGATAACTGTTTGAATTCTTATTTATTCATTTATTATTAATGTTCTGCTTAAGTGAGACCAAAACCAAATAAATGCCTGGATTTTTCAGTTCACTAACGCTGGTACTAAACATCACAGGAAAATATTTTTCTCTTTGGTGTTTTGTGGTCCTTGTAGGCGTTTGAGGTTGTGTTTATTGATGAGTAAGGACAGTGAAGCGTGTCATAAAGGGAGAGAAGGTGGAAATAAAGCCCTTTCTGCTCTTTATCTCCGTTTACCCCACGCACCAGCGTGTGCTTCTCCCTTGCTGGTTTTATTGCTTCACAGCGGTGAGAGCATGTAAATTCTGCCCCATTAAAATCCTGCAATAGCCCTTTATTTAGTTATCAGCCATGCCTCTCTCATCAGCTTTACTGAACTATTATCTTTTTCTCTCATGCCATTTTTATTAATGAGTCCTGAGGCCCTGATGCTCCTCACTTACCCCAGTGGCCCCTGAATATGTCCAGGCTTTCAGCTCATGTCCTGGATGACACGTACCCAGGAGGAGCTGTGCCCCTCGAGTCTGCTGCCAACAGAGATGACGCTGTTCACTTCTCACACCTGTGAGCGTTAGAGTCCATGTCACCAGTCATTACACGCAAACCGAGCATGCAAATGACATGAAACATACAAATGATATGAAACGCTCAGCATAATGGAGCTTCGGATCAAGGCATGTTAGTCAGAGATTGCCGCTGAAGTGTATGCTGAGAATGCTCTGTGCTGCACACTCCTGCCTCCCGCTGGTTGTGGATAAAGGTTTTGACTCACTTCATTATGCGCCGTTATCAGAGGAGCAGCACCCAGAGGCCAGAGGTACAGGTGGCCCTTTGAAGAACACCTTCTTTTCCATGCAGGATGTGCATAACGAGAGATGATCTAATTGAGCGAAAAATGAGATTAGTGTCAGAGTAATTAGATTGCGTTAACGCTGAGCAGATGATTTGGTGGGATTATGGCTATCTGCTCCTGAAGCTGAGTGCATCTGGGCAGAAAAGCATTGTGGGCTGGTATATGATCACACCCAGACTTCACTGTTCTTCACATGACTGGTCAGGTGGTTACTGCACACTGCATAATATTTCATGTTTTTGTAAGTTATCTATTTATGCCTGATTGATACCTAAAATGTGATCTAGTAGTCATCTAACACATTATGGTAATTAAGAAGAGTCTTATTTAACAAGAACCACACAACTTATACAAAACTTTTACAAAGCTTTAGCAACCAGAGGTTGGTGGAGAAGCCATCAGCTATACTCAAGTATTGTTACTTTAAAATGATAATCACTCAAGTAGAAGTCAAAGTAGTCATTTAAATCATTACTTAAGTAAAAGAAAGTATCTGTTAAAAACACTACTCAAGAATTGAATAACTTTATCGAATCTCATTTAATAATACGGGCAACAAAATACTTACTTTTATACAAATCTAATATGTGGACCTCATAGTTCAAGAATAAGTGTATATTACTTATTCATAAATAAGGCTATTATTACACTTTTATTATTACACTGTTATTACAAGTACAATCTCGTACAGGTGCATGATTTTCACTTAGATTTGGCCTCAGGGACATCCTTCTTCAATGTACATTAATAGTCTGCCAACAGGGCTCTTCTATGTATTGGCTGTAACCTATTTATGTTAGTTAAGCAGACAGTTAAAAGCACTTTAGTAAGTCATGTATGCCAAATAACAAACATGCAGAAGTAAATATAATGGAACAAAAAAATGATCAAAAGAAATGTCGGTATATAAATAACAAAAATAAAAGGCTTTAAGATTTTGTCTTGAAACATGCCCCAGCATGGAGCTTGCATTGCTCCAAGTCATTAGTTCAGTTGCAGCATTTGATTTTTTTTTCTGTTGTTTCTAGTTTATAGATATGTAGCTAGCTAGCCATGTTTTTCTAACAGAATATCTTTGATATCAGATCACAACACTTTACATTCATATACTACAACTTTACTACAACACTTCACTTTCATTTCACTGATTTCACTGATTTCACATTTCACTGATTTCACACACAGATATGTGAGGTTTATAAAGGATATATTGCTACTTCTCATAAATGTAATCCCTTATTGTTCCATATGAGAAAGCTTTGCCTGTTTGTTATGTAGGGTCATGGTTAGGGTTAGGGTTAGTTATCCTTCTGTTATCCAGTTGCTTTACTTATTGAACGAAATCATTAATCACCTTCAGAGATTTCACTGACCCTCCTAAACCTGACAGCACAGGCTGTGGCAAAACATTCAAAATGTTATAATTATTTAAAATTGTAATTATGTAAAAAACATAAGATGAACATAACGGTAAAAAGGAAAATTTTAAAATGAAGGCCTACTTGAATTAAATGTATACAGTGTCTTGAAACTCATCAAAGAACAATTTGTTCAAATGTTTACTTAAGTAAAATGTACGGAATAAATGTACTATGTGTTACACAGGACACCAGAAACCAGCCGTGTGATCGTGAAGTTTTTCAGCTCCGTCTGTCTCAATGTAATATGTAGAGAAAATTCATTTAGCAGTTGTACTCTGTGATTTGACTTATTTCTTAAGGTCAAGGCCTAAAACTTATTTTTGCACTGTCTTTGTGCTGCCCTCCAGAGTAAACTTTAATTTTTACAGTTGAATGCTCATGTAAAACTTCTTATGTTTAGAAATTTATTATTGATTATGATCAATATGTTTTTTAAAAAATAATGAAGTCAAGTAACTTGGCAGTCATTTACAGGAAAGACCAGCAGGTCTTACGCTCAGAGCCCTGTTCTCTTCCTGTACTTTGAGTGCTCTGTGGACGAACAGTTAGGCATTGGCCCTTATTACGTGACAAGACACTGGGGAGCTTTTTGTGTCTGTTTATTTGCACTGGCCTCCTGGCAACATCTCATTGTGGTTCCCCTGTATAGGAATTCCTCTCCACCCCCACCCAAATTGTCTCTGTGTCTAACAAGAAGGCAGCTCCTCATCCCTTTTGGTTATTTATTTATTTATTTTACAAGAATCACATTGCTGGTGTTCCAGCATTTTATAGTAATAGTATACATCATAGTAATAAACTTGCTGACTTGTTGAACATGACTGGAATGAAGTTGCAAAATAGCCCCCACAGTAGTTCAGTAGTTCAGGACTGCTGGGTGTAGATGAGAGGCTGGAGAGAAGTAAGAGCGGGTGGCAGAATGGCGCATGAAAAAAAGGTTGGCAATGCAGCAACGAGTGACACAGCGCTTTATCCTTTGTTACAGAGTGACACAGTGCTTTATCCTTTGTTACAGAGTGACACAGTGCTTTGTCCTTGTTACAGCATGACACAGTGCTTTGTCCTTGTTACAGAGTGACACAGTGCTTTGTCCTTGTTACAAAGTGATGGTAAAGTCCTGATGAGAGTTGACGCAACGGATTCATTTCTCCTTTCCGGGCAGAAACGTTTCCCCTCAGGACAGCCTGTCTCTCTCACAGTGTACAGTGTCTGGTTTTAGGTTTCCAGAATAAAGACAAACCGAAGCTGTTACCACACTCATATTCGCTATGGGTGTTCTCACTGTAATTTCCAAAATGCTGTCTCAGGCTTACAGGCACACATTTGTGTAGTCTGTGCAGTGTTAGTGTTAGTATTCCTTTTTTTTTTTTGCAGTGTATCGTTATGATGAACCGAAGCCCCTGTTGCTTAAGAGATCATCTTGTGAAATAAAGGTTTAAGGACTAGACACAGAATGAAAGTCCTTTTGCGTCTGTCAAGAGGAAGACAGAGGCTAGAATTCCACTCCTCTTGTGATGGTGGTAGAGTCTGGCTTGCACTTGCTTGCAGTGGGGTTCACTTATATAGTTGCCACACTCTGTAATATGACACACACTGGTGTTGACACCTGCGTAATCTGCACTAATCTGTGTTTATATAAGGTTATTTTTAAGACCAGTTCAGCTGGGTACGAACAGTCTACGTTTATTTTAAGTGGATGAAGACATCAGGTTGCCCTGGGGCACATTTCTCCACCACAGTCGGGTTACTGTCCTACTCACCACCATCCCAAAGGCCAGTGACACTCCATCATCTGAGGCAAATAAATTCCTTTAAAAATACATTTGCTCTAAATTCCTTTAAAAATCCTCTGCCCTGGAATTTCTCCACAAATGTGTGTAAGTTTTTGGCATTCACATTTGTGATTACAAAGGCACCAAGCGCTCTTATAATTACTGTTTTAATCCTGCAGAAATGTACAGAATGTTTTTGGGTTGATGGCAAGTAGTGTTTACATTCTGTAACCTAACTCAGAGTGCATCTTGTCATTTCATTGTACTGCAACTGTCTCTTTAGAAGGTAACTGATATTTACTGGGAAACTCATTAGGATGACAGGATATGCTGAAATACTACAGAGTTAAAAACACTAAGGTGGTTCCTCAGAATTCATTTCTATTTACATAAGTACGCCAGGGGACATTTTTAAGATTCACTCCATGTGTGTGTTTGTGCTTGTAATGATTCTAAACTGTTATTCCGTTTTTTGACACTTCCTCCTTACTGGTCTGTAAATGCTGTTATAAATTAAATTGACCATAACCTATAAATCACCTCAAACCTCTTTCATTATGCACATTCTACAATAGTAGCTCACAAAATTGCTATTTTTTTGTTTATGTATATTTTTACATTTTCTTCAAGCTAGCTAAAATAATAATTATAAAAATTAACAGGTATAGGATATTCCTTCATTTTAAAATGTCTACATCTGGCAAAAACTAGCACATGTAGAAACCAGAAGAAACCGAGCGCCTGACTCAGTGGTGAAAGCCACTCCATCACTGTGTCTAACAGAAAAGTGTTCCCTCAGGTTCCCTAGTCTCTGTTTGTATGTGATTGTATATGTATGTATACAAATTACTTATTCTAATGGGGACCCCCTATCAAACTCTATACTCAAACATGGGGACTATCAATATTCCTCATTTCTTTATCCCTCTTGCTCTTTTTCTCCTCTCTCTCTCTCTCTCTCTCTCTCTCTCTCTCTCTCTCTCTCTCTCTCCCCCTCTCTCTCTTTCTCTTTCTCGCATGTCTCTCTGTCTCTACCAGCCAGTTGATGTTAGTCTACAGTCTCGTCAAAAAATCTGGCTTAAGTGTTGTTAAGATCACTTTAATTTATAATGGCAGGTTCTATAAACATGCAGGGAACCGTCACCATGGAGACAGCACTAAAACAAATCCATAATATAGAGCCGTATTTATAAGCTCCGGCTCTCCTGCTCCAAACTCATGTCTGCTTTGTGTGTGCGCACATGCACGGGTTTGTATTCATGTGTATGACCGAACACACTTTAACCTGGCTAACATAAAGCTCTGTGTTTTTTGAAAGGGCTATAATGTGGGCTTTTAAATTGCAGAATTGGGACACATTTCACCACAGTCGGGTTACTGTCCTACTCACCACCATCCCAAAGGCCAGTGACACTCCATCATCTGAGGCAAATAAATTCCTTTAAAAATACATTTGCTCTAAATTCCTTTAAAAATCCTCTGCCCTGGAATTTCTCCACAAATGTGTGTAATAATTTTGTCATTCACATTTGTCAAATTATATTTGGCAACTGCATATTGCCCAAAATATATATGCATCTTCCAAAATTAAAGCAATGAATACGTTTGGCTTTAGCCTCACTGCTTGTAGGATCCCCGGCCATGTCTGCTGTATCTAGAAATAGGGACTCCTGAACACTGACTGAATTTAACCTTGCACATGTCTGCTGATTACCTGGTGTCCTGAATATATATTAATGCTAACCATCCACTAAAAGACACTGAAAGGACTAAAAGACACTTAAAAGCCTCAAATCTGACAACCTCTCACATCTAAAGCCATTGTCGATCACTGTTTGCAAGACTAGATTCCTGTTGAGGCTCTGTTGGAAACTAGATACTCCTGTTGGAAATTTACAAGAGAAAGTGTTGAAAATGGAGCAGAAACAGAAGCAGCTTTTGGCCACAGCTGCCCTTATGTGTGCAGTGGTTTGTTCTAAAAACACTGCCATAAACCGGCGTCCCTGGAGTCTCCTCAGTGTCCCATGTCTTATCTACCTGCCAGAGATGTTCCTGTATCCACTTTGTTGCTGCCTGTGTGCTACAGGAGAGAGCTCACCTACTGCTTGTCAACAGTGTCCACATCACTATTTGCATAAGGCAAAACAACCATAAAACGTATTATTAATATTAAACATAGCTGTTTTTATCAGAAAGTCAGGACAAAAAAAGACAGACTTTTTTTTTTTTTATCAAAAGTTAATCAAGAGAAAACAGGAGTGCGTTACAAAACTCTCATGATTTTATTCCGGCATGTGAAATTTGTGTGCGACAGTTAAATCACTTGGTGCAAGACCAGTAAAAGTTACATTGGATCTGACATATATTGTACCTAAAGCAAACTGCAACACACACCAGTTGTTTAGATTCATTTGCACACATTCTCATTCATCCTGCAGTCCACTACTTCAGTTGATTTTATTGATGACTAATTTCAGTATATCACATAATGAGGTGCATTACTATTGTGCTCCCACTGAGCTTTATCTTTGTGTGTCCCCTCTCCAGAGCCCGTTTCCCTGACTCTACACTAGCCCAGCTTTAATAGTCTCTATTATGGGAGAATAGAGAAGGATAGCTTAGCCTAAAGGTCAGCCTGACTGGACCATAAATACCGCATCAGCAGCTCGACTCTCCATTAAAGCACAGAGAGAATCTGTGCTACGCAAAGCCCTGGGTCTATTGCACAACTTTGTGTGTGTGTGTAAAAGGTGTGAAAGAGAGAGAGATTAAACACTTTTGGAAACACTTGTTTAGTTGCAAAATGTGGAGGTTACATTTTATAAGACATGTAGTTTTTATTATGTTCCATGTGTTTTCTTTGCAGAAGTCTTTAATGTACCATAGAGAGCATCGTGTTCTTCAGTAATGCTACGTAGTAGAGAAGATTCTTTTTTCTGCCCCACTATAGAGATCCCTCTATTCTTTAGTACTGTGGTTTTTAAGATGGAGTCCCAGGTCCCACAAGTGCCAGTAAGCCAGCACAAGGAGGAGCTCTATAAAGTTACCAAGGAAGAGCACTATAAAGTTTCCATTTTCATTAAGTGTACAGGACCTCGTCACTTCATATTTTAAGTAACATTTACCAGTTGTATTCTAAGTGGTTATTTTTAAAATAATTCCCACCAGAGTTGAAAATCCTCACCTGCTAAAGGAATTCTGGCATGAAAATAGGGCTAGAACCCGTTGGAGTGAAGCACATTGTATTTAGCAGGTTGCAGTGATCTTCATGGGATTTGCAATTCAAACTCATTTTCTCATTGGCTATGGTTGGTGAGGTTAGGCTCTCAGGCATAAACATAACAGGCCCGTGTGCTTACCATGACATGGACCAATGAGGTAATGGCTCTCAGGACATAGCTTTGGTTTACAGACACAGGTTGGTGTGTATGTGTGTGAAGTAGCTCATAATTTTAGTGAGGTGCTTTTTTTAAGTGTGTCAGCAAGTGTAGGAGGTCGATTGAACTCTCTCTCTACTCTTTTTCTGAGATACTGGAAGAGGTGGTGCCATACCCAAGTTAAACCTAAACATTTAGATCTACTTTAGCCTGCAGTCTTAAGTAATTTTGCCTTACCTTCGTCAATATTGAAGCAAACCTGCAATGCCACTTCATACTAACCCTTAATGATGTTACTAACAGAAGATGTGCACACCAGTAATTTTCAGCTGGAAACTACCAATCCTCTCACCTTTAATACTTCCTTAGTGCATGAGAACATTATAAATGTGATATACCAATAATGTATGTTATTATATTACCCATGTACTGATGAGACATTCACGCTTTCTGTAAAGTACAGATATAGTAAGAAGACAGATATATTTTGTAAGTAAAGTACAGATAAAGTACAGAGGTGAGTCAGTGTATGAAGCACATACAGGTGCTGGTCATAAAATTAGAATATCATGAAAAAGTTTATTTATTTCAGTAATTCCATTCAAAAATTGAAACTTGTATATTATATTCATTCATTACACAGACTGATATATTTCAAATGTTTATTTCTTGTAATTTTGATGATTATAACTGACAACTAATGACAATCCCAAATTCAGTATCTCAGAAAATTAGAATATTACTTAAGACCAATACAAAAAAAAAGATTTTTGGAAATGCTGGTCTACTGAAAAGTATGAGCATGTACAGCACTCAATATTTAGTTGGGGCTCCTTTGGCCTGGATTACTTCAGTAATGCGGCGTGGCATGGAGTTGATCAGTCTGTGGCACTGCTCAGGTGTTTTGAGAGCCCACGTTGCTCTGATAGTGGCCTTTAGCTCTTCTGAATTGTTGGGTCTGGCATATCACATCTTTCTCTTCACAACACCCCATAGATTTTCTATGGGGTTAAGGTCAGGCGAGTTTGCTGGCCAATTAAGAACAGGGTCCTTAAACCAGGTACTGGTAGCTTTGGCACTGTGTGCAGGTGCCAAGTCCTGTTGCAAAATGAAATCTGCATCTCCATGAAGTTGGTCAGCAGCAGGAAACATGAAGTGCTCCAAAACTTCCTGGTAGACGGCTACATTAACCTTAGACCTCAGAAAACACAATGGACCAACACCAGCAGAGGACATGGCACCCCAAACCATCACTGACTGTGGAAACTTTACACTGGACCTCAAGCAACATGGATTCTGTGCCTCTCC
>JAOYMR010000004.1:12664558-12688087 GCA_025802075.1 Tenebrosternarchus preto | reverse complement strand
CTGATTACAGTGTGGCACCAGGTGTCTTCAGTATTGAACCTTTTCACAATATTCTAATTTTCTGAGATACTGAATTTTCATTAGGATTTTCATTAGTTGATAATAATCAAAATTAAAAGAAATAAACATTTGAAATATATCCGTCTGTGTGTAATGAATGAATATAATATACAAGTTTCACTTTTTGAATGGAATTAATGAAATAAATGAACTTTTTTCATGATATTCTTATTTTATGACCAGCACCTGTATACAGGAAGGTCTGTACAATCCAGATATTTTACAGGACCAACCTATAAGATCTAACAATAGAGGTAATTTGTTAAGAAAGGTTGAATGCCAAGTCAGGTAACTGGGAATGTTTCATAATACAGGAGTGTATTATGATTATATTGCCAGTCACAAGTCTCACGATATGATAAATATGGAGAACCAGCAGTGGACAAGAATTGCTGCTGTATTTTTTTTAAAAGACTGAGTCTGTCTAGTCTGCTAGACCCCGTTTAATACTGTACTTTAATGTTTAACACTGTACTTTATTGTTAATAATGTTCTTTATTGTTTAAAAAAATTGTTTTATTGTCAGCACGGTTTGCAGTGTGCTCACCACGTACTGCATCTCCGCAGCAGGGCTGGTGTGTGTCCTCTAACGGCTGCTCCAGTGCTGACAGAACACTGGTGCAGCTGGACTTGGCACTGCAGATTTTCATAGCAACCGCAAATTCCATGTTAGAAGGTTTGGTCAGAGGACGTTTGACCGGCGGTCCTGTAACGGGGGCCGTGAATGATAACAGTAATGGGAAGATAACGTTGCACATGCTCTCTTTAAATGTTCTTCGTGTTGCCAGATTTACTTATCAATAGTGTTAATAGGGCTGCTATCAAAGTCAGGGGTTCCCACCTAAAGGTCAGAGGGCACCACTATGGCAACTCAGACTTAAATTGGAATATAATACCTGTGCCAATACTCTGTATTTTGGGGTTTTTCCACCAATAAATGGTGACATTATACATCTACGCTTGTATTATATTTGAATAAGTGGAAGGACATATTTTATGATGACCTGAAAGATCAGCATGATGAAACAAGATGCCTGTGTTTTCCCAAATGCCTGTGTTATCATCCTGAATTGCGTGTTTTCTGAATTTGCATAGAGATCATAAGTTTGCATCATATTTGCAAATATTCCAGCATATGTGTTGTCATTCTGTTGAGTATGCCCAGAGTACTTGCAGCACAATAGGTCTTCTTGGCCACCGTACAACCTGTGAAATAAGATTTTATTCCACAAAAATAGGCGTTTAAAGTCTATATGTACTAGGTAAGCTATTTTCTACGTGTTAATGTATTCTATGTGGAATGGATGGTAACTTATTAAACTACCTGGTCCATATAATCACCACTGACTCCCATTACATAAAACAAAGAAAGAGTCTCAGAATATGCTGTGAGACCACACACTGTGATCCCACACACCATGTGACTAATCTGAGCAGAATCGCATTAACGAGAACAAAGTTCAGTGGAACTGTCAATCACCACACTTATACTTCTGTCATACTTCTATCATAATTTAGTAGCTAATTATGCTGAGCTTAGGCCATTTTACCAACAGTAACAATCAGCATTAGGAACATATTACTTGTAGTCCAGGAGGTAGTGCAGAGTAAGAATTTCATTGTACAGTATAACTGCTTATTTCTCTGGGCATACGACAATAACCTTTTGAATTTTGAATATTATTAGCTCTGACTCAGGAAATCTTATCTATAATCTATATATACATGTCATTCTTTGTAACAGAATCTACAGATGAGCCAACATCTTATTAAACCTACTGACAGGTGGGATATATTAGGCAGCAAGTGTACAGTCATTTCTTGAAGATCATATGCTGGAAGCAGGAAAAATTGGCAAAGCTTTAGGATCTCAATGACTTTGACACGGGCCAAACTGCAGTGGCTAGACAGCTTGGTCAGAGCATCTCAAATGGCAGGTCTTCTGGGGTTTTCCTGGTGTGCAGTATAAAGCACGACCTTTAACCCAGCAGAAGGGCAAGGGTCCAAGGTTCACTGATATATGTGGGAAATGAAGGCCCGTTTGGACCAATCCCACAAAAGAGCTACTGTGTGCCACAGAACCCCTAAAGCTCTTTGCAGTGGTAAATCAGGAAAGACTAGGTGAAAGTCCTCAGTGTCTCTTGCTTGTTCTGATGAGGGTATGTTTTTTTTAGAACACCCTTGCTGTTGAATACAAATTTGTTCAGTCATAAGGCATCCGTAACGCAGAGTTCTCATGCCTCTCTTGAAAGCTTCTGTGTTGTCTTAGTTTGTGACTCCATCATCTACACAAAGTTCTTCTCATCACAAACTGTGAGTTTAGATGGTCCAACTCAGTGTTCTTGCTGGCTAAGTGCTTAATTCCATCATTTACATAACCAGAACATGAAGTGGTACCTACCAGATGCACCTCCTTTCAGAGCTCATGGGTCTGTGCACTGAGACCCTACCTATTCGTCCACCACAGGAACTCCAGATAGTTTTGGTCAGCCTGCTCCTCATAAAACTGGTGGAATGTTTTCTCAGCATCACACAGCAATGATCGTCTTGAGAATGACAGTGAAGATGTTTATCAAATCAGGACCAGGAAGAAAATTATTATTTAGGCTGGTACCGTACAAGGCACACTGATGACCATCAAATAAAATCAAATCAAATCAAGTTTTATTTATATAGTGCCTTTTACAACAGATGTTGTCTCAAAGTAGCTTTACAAGTGTCTGAGTCCAAGCCCATAATGGTCCATTCTAAATCAGTCTGCACACTGTATGGTTAATCACACCCACCCATAATAACTTTTTTTGATGGCAACGCACACAATTAAAAGGCCAACCTCACAATTCTCCAGTGATGAATACAAGATGGTTTCACTGCTTCTCTTTTTCCTAAGTAGTGAAGTTTACAGAACTTAATACAGTATTATGCAGCACTGTAGAACATATCGCACATGTGTAACACTATTCACAGATTAAACAAAACTACAATGTTTACCTTCCAGCTAGGTACTGCTTACTAAATTTTAATTGAGAACCTTTACAGTGTGTTCACCTTCAGCATTACTGAGCATTCCATCCTTTTCATTACACATATGCAGTAACATCAGCTAGCAGAACACTACACTTGCTACACTTGTCAAAATGAGTGCATCATTATATTTTTAAGGAAAAGAAAATATTTAAAAAATAAAACAGTTTTCCCAAAAATGAAAACAAAGTGCTAATCATTAAATGATCAAATACAATAAAATTGAAAAATGACTAATGAGAGCTTTGTTTTTTTTTACTAAAACATCCACCTCTAAATCTACACCTGTGGCATGAAGTAACATCTCTCCTCTCATTTATCACCAAGCCAGCCTTGGGTTAATTCCACCATCCTCAAGGTACCTGTTGGAGCTTTCTCACTTCAACAGCTCAAGGATTTGTTTTGTGCAAGCTGGTATGTGAAGTATTTTGCATGGCAAGATTATCCATGAAAAGCTGCTTTGATATGGTGACCATTAGCATCTCTGGAGGCTATTAATCAAATCACCTTCCTCTGAAATATTAGATAATCTTTACTTTTACTTGGAATTTTTCAGTCCAGTACACCAGTCTGTTTCAAGCTCCTAATCCGTGAGACGTGAGATGTTTGGCTGAAATGATTAGATTAATCACTTACAATGATTTCCATAATTACTTCTCTGTACTTCTTTGTAGTATATTCTGTAATCACTTCTTTGTAGCTGGATAGGTTTTGTTGTCATACATACAAAATGTATGTATGAAGCTGTGCATTGGGATTTCTGTGGTTCATAATTAGCATTTGTTTCCTTGAATATTGTCTCCTTGATTTTTTACAGCATTGGCAGGCGTCTTCATAACAGGTCAGTTACTACAGGGCTGCAGATATTCAAACATTTAACTGAGCCGTTCCTTAAAAGCTCTAATAAAGACCCTCATCCTACAGAACGCCAGGTTCCATAGGGCCAGTCCCAGCACACTGACCAAGATTAGCTTTAAGTAATCAAAGCAATACAAAAATCAAAACTTCTGTCTTGGCAACAGATTGTTTTAGTAGTGGTAAGTTAAACCCTTTTCATGTTTTAATTTATGAATGCTTTCAAATATTGGACTTCAGGAGCCTAGCCAAGACTGGTTGAGACACAGGTGCGAGGGTTTGGAAATACCCACTACTTCACCTGGACTGTTTCTCCACCCTGCAGACAACACCCAGACATGCCTCAATCACCACAACTTTGACCTCCTCCCCCTTTTTAAATTTATATGTATATTCTGTACAGAGTCTTAGCTCTGATGTACTCAGTTCACTTTTTCCAGGCCATGTGTAAATAAAAACATCGTATTTTGCAGGGCTGTGAGCTTTTTTAAAGAGAAGATTAGCAGTTCACTGAGTAGTAAAATGTCAGCAAATAAATACTATAGTATAGACCGCAGGATGTGCTGTGTGGGTGCTTGTGGGTGGGTGTGGTTTTGTCCATATACATTGTGTGTATGTGTGTAGTCTAGTCCATTTCTACTTACATGTCTTTTTTCTTAACTGTGTGTCATAGCTCCTGTCTTTGATCCCCCCCCCTCCCCCTTGCATTCATCTGCTTTACAAATATATTGTGTACTGGTAGTGAGTTTAAGAGGTTTGGGTGCTTGACGTCCTGTTTGTTCACTGTGTTGTTTATGGTGCTTGAGTCAGGGCTTGATGCTAATTGGCTGAGCATAGTAACTATATTGTCTGTAAATGTCAAGCCTCTCAGCACCTTCCATCATCCAGTTAACATAATTTAAACCCTTCCACTGATGCACTCAGCCATGTCAGCAAATACCAGGCCCACATCAGGCTACAGCAGGCCATGATTGCACTCCTGTCCTTTTTAACCATGGCTACATGAACTGGTGAGTGAGACCTTCTCTGTGGTTGGACCTAAACTGAGAAGGGCACTGTCTGTGTGAGTGTGTGTGTATGTGTGTGTGTGTGTGTGTGTGTGTGTGTGTATGTGGTGTATACACATCTACAGTTCAGTTGTGTTTGTGTGTGTATATTTAAGTGAGAACAGTCATAGATTAATAGTTTCATCCGCTTACATTTGGGTCTAATGCTACTTTTGTCTTAAAGAAAGCATGATTTCTTAACTCCTCATGAGGTCTCTAAATAACACTGCATGATTTATGGTAACTGCTGAGTGAGACCGAATGGCCTCGTGACCTTCAAATGCCTTTATAAATATCTTTGTTTCTGAATTTCAGCATTTCAGAGTGCAGTTCTTTTCAGCCTGTTTTAGGAAGAACTTTGTGCAACTGTGTACCCCTGTCAGGCTTCTCAGGCCAAACTACGTCCTGTAAATCAGGCCATTCTGTGAATCACATTCCAATGGAGGACTTGTAATCCTCTCTGAAACATCTGAGCCAGCTGAAATATAATATATAACCAATCTATTATATAACCAATATAACCAAACACTTCCTGACCATTTTATTGTTGATTCATTTTTTCCCACAGATAAAAGTGTCTCTTTGCAGTGCTTTTTTCCACACAGAATATCAGAGGTTCAGAGAAATGTAGTGAAAGGGCAGTTGGAACCAGTTGTCTGCCTGACATTAGCTCTGTGAAGCGCACATGCTCATTTCTAGGCTTCCAGCTTCTGATCCTCTCTCCTGTTAGGTTCAAGTCATGGATGCTAACCAAAGTACTTACAATCACCTCTTACTGTTTCTGTGTTGTAGTATATATTTGGAACAGGGACCTCCAATTAGAATACAAAAGCGATTACAGAGGACAAAAGAAACATATGTGTTATGAATGATGCTGTTTATAATGACGTTTTTTTTCTCCCCAGAACTTTTGAATGATGAGAATATTAAAATGAAATGACACAGAATCTTGGCCAAAGCACTCTGTAGTACTCTCTTCATTCTCATTAAAACGTGGAAGCTTTTGTTTTTGCATTGTGGGCCTGTGGAGGCCTTGAATCACACACGCTGCATCTTTTTTTTTTTGCTGTGGCCCTTTCTCTGCATCGTGCTGTTTGTGTTTTCACTCTTTCTTTCATTGTAAGAGTTAACAGTCCCTGAAGGAATCGCTCATCAGGGATTAGTGAGCCACCTCTGGTGTGTACCTGGACAAATTTGCTGCCTGTCACTATTTAAAGCCTGCAGGTGCTATTTATACTTTACACTGTTACCGTCTTTTTCCTCTGCTTACTGAGACAAAACCTCCCTCTCTCTCTCTGTCTCTCCTGCTCCCTCCTCCTCTCTCTGTCCCTCTCTCTCTCCCTCTCTCTCCTACTCCATCCTTCTCTCCATTTCTGTATGCGTGATGAACTTATGCTTTCCTTGTAGAACACAGCACAATGTTGCTTTCCCAGCTCTTGTTTGCTTCCTCGTCGATCATGTCTGCTTGCCACTTCTCCTGCTCCTCCCTCCCTGCCTCTACCTTCACCCCACCTCGTCGTTTCTCAACTCTTTTCCTCCTGAACAGTTTGTATGACCAGACGTTCTCTTTTCCTCTGCTCTCCTCATTCTACTCTCCTCCCTTGTCCTCCTCCCACCTCCCTGTAACTTAGTTCCTGCTCCATCATCCTCTGCTGACTGAATCAGAGGCAGAGACTCTCATGCTGTGTGCAGAGGTCATGTGACACAAGGACTAAAACGCCCAGCCAAGCACGATACAACAATACCAACTATTTATCATCCTGCACGTTTCGAGAAACCTGCCGTGTACCTCATCATACATGTAATGCGTATCTGTAGACCTGTAGGGAAAACGAAAAAGGAGAAAGCAGCTTTTGTATTAATGAACAATAGTGCAATTAAGTAACAGCGCCACTGAAAACTTGTTCTTGCGATGTGAAATCATATTTTATAAACTGTAAACCCGTTCGCTTCCCCAGAGAGTTTACGTCTTTTATTTTGGTCGCTGTGCACATTCCACCACAAGCTTGTCCACACAAGGTGCGGTGGAAGCTTAGTCAGCAGATCGTACGGGTGGAAAAGGGATGATACCCGCACTCTCTTCTCCTCATATTAAAAGCCTCTAATCAAAAATCTCCCAAAATATAAACAACACATCACTTGTGCTTCTAGGAATGGTAAAATGTTAGATTATTGCTATATTGTGTTCAAGGATGCATATGAATGTGGAATTCCCACCCAACCCCCCCAAGCCCATGTGATTCTGGGATATTCCATACATTGTGTGGTCCATCTCGATCAGGCATAGAGGAACTAAAAACCTCCAGGTCTGTCACCACAGTTATAAGATGGACCTGAAGAACCACAGAGAAAATACACTGCTGCTTTGAATCCACAGATTGGAATGTCTTTAGAAGAACAGCGACTACTGACCTGAATGAATATATTGTCACTGTGACATCATACATCACCTCTTGTGGAGACAACTGTGTTCCCACCAGAACATGAGTTGGATACAGTAATAACAAACCCTGGTTTACATCAGCAGCTTTACTCTGGCTAGGAAAGAAGACCTGATATAGGGACCTCTGCCAAATGGACAGTGACAGACCAGAGACAGGAATTATTGACTAAGCACAGTAACTCTGGAAAGTTGTAAAGCAGTTGTAGTGTGCAACAAGTGTATGTTTTGCAATGTGTTGCATTCAGCAGTCAAAAACCAGGAAGGATTTTGTGTAGTGACCTCTGCTGGGGAAGAATGGAAAAGGAGTTATGGCACACAATTACAGCAAATGTTCTGTTCAATAAAATCATTTTTCAGAAGTCTAAAACAAAAACAGTGAACTTTTTGTAAAGTGTTTTTTATTCTGTCTAGTCTGCAGGACTGGGAGGTGCTGAGCATCATGCGATCAGTGTAAATGTGCAGAGAACGAAAGCCTTACCACACACTCAAACTGATAAGTTCTCACCAGGAAAATTATCTTGTGCGCCAAAACACAACTTCAGACAAATTACCTCTAAACACAAAGCCTCAAATGATGCACAGCCAAGGTGTGCACAGTTTCAAAAGGAAGGTTCTGTTGGCCTGGAGGTGGTGATACACAAGGCAAGAAAAGTAGCTTGTCATATAGTATAGCAAGACTTCAAAGATTAGTGGTGTTGATGGTGGCAAATGTCATCATTCTGTTTGGAGCAACAGATGAAGTTGAATGGCCTGTATTGTTACTTTATAAGTGGTCACAGTTGGCTGCAGTGTTTTCTGCAACACAATAGTGTGTGATAGACGTGAAAAGGCCAAAGATTATCAAAATTTGTGAGGTTTGTCTAAAGTTGTGGTACACCCCATTCCCACCACCGAGAGAAAAGCAGAGACCATGACAAAATCAGGTGTTTTCTTGGTAGCATTGTCATCAGTCTTATCTTAAAATCTGCGTGACATTCACTGACTGTCACTGAAACATACCAGTATATCATAAATAGGTGGTTCAGATGGTTGGTGGAGGTCATGATAACTTGGATGACATTATTTTGTTTACACAGCATAGGTGTATGCCTGAATCAAATACTGCACTGACTGCAGGAGAGGCAGCTAGCATGTTATCTCCAAAAACTGAAATAGGGCTGTACAGGCCAAAGAAAAAGCTGCGTAGAACCTACAGTGTTCTTGAAATGCACGGAAATGAGAAGCTTCCTGGGCCTCAGATGCAATGGATTTGCTGACTCTTTTCCACCTCCTGTGATACACATATCTATGCTGTTTAATGATGGGCATGTTCACTATGTGGCCCATAGTTCAGTTTATGAGAACTGGAAGAGATTTTGGCCGCTGATGTTACTTTAAACCCTCTGAGTCAGCAGATCCATTCTTTAGTGCAGAGTTCAAAACAAAACAGCATCTTCATGATAAGGTAAGGAGGCCAAACACATACAGAGATGTAGAACAGCTGGCCAGCTGTGCTTTGTGTGCCAACTGGCCAGTTCATCTTCAACACATCCCAGTATTATGCGCTAAACTGCCAAGCACACCATGGCACATTGTTGCCATAGATATCTGTGGACCATTTCCATCAGGCATATCATAGCTGATTGCTACTCAAAATGTAAGGAGATCAGAGTGTCCTTTACTGCATCGCTAGCAGCAATTTGGTTAGTTATTGAGTCTTCTCGAGATTATAGCCTCATTCATTACAGCTACACTGAATGAATTCAGATCATTATAGGGAGTGACACCAAACAACTTGCTTATATCACCATATGCTTGAAGCAAGTGTGGTGTGAGGTTGAAAGACAGAATGACATTATTAATGAGACCATCCATGTGGTTAGTTTACAAGGTAAAAGCAGTCACTTCACACATTTCTGCTGACCTATAGAAGTATACCACTCTCTGGCATAGGTTGTATGTATGTATACTCTCTCACACTATACTCCTGTCCATCAAGATGTTGGGGAGTGTGTCACGGAATGTGAAACTGTACTACTGCATACGACTGCTTTTTTTTTTAGCAGTTGGCTTTATGATCATAGAATTGTGTTTGCTTCATATTAGAATATCATTTACAAAAGCAAAGAAGAGGAAAGATGTTTGTTTCAAGGAAAAAAATTTTGTTATATATAGGACCAGTTTTCAAGACCCAAATGTACAAACCTAGGCAAAAAGGAATTTACAATGATGATTCACCACTGGCACTACAACTTAGACTAGGCTACATGCCTGTCCAGGAAACTGGACAGGCATGTAGCACTGAAGTGTTTTATGGTCCAGTAAAAGAGGGATGTTCTGTAGTGAACCCTTTTGGGGAAGCTGTTATGGTGGACAAGTGTAATGTGTCCCTGAAAATCTGTCCCTCAGTTTTCCCTGAGACATCCGCTATAAACCAGAAAGCCATCCTCAACATAGAAAGGCTTGTAGGAAATTGTGGAAGGGCCTGTCCCTGCAAATCCCCAAATCCCCCAAAACTGTTTCTTATATTTGCTAACAAACAGACTCTGCAGGAGAATGAAAACAAAAAAACTTCCAGACCATCTGTCTTGCCTCCTTGTAGTGTTGTGCAGGTCCTATCATATCACGTTTCATGAGCATCAGTTTCTGGCCTCCTGTATTACCATTACAGTTTCAAAAATGTGAAAAAGACTAACGGTCTAAACAATTACAGATCTTTGTCTTCAGAAATGTGTAAAAAGACATTCCATCTCAAAATCCATATATCCTTGACTGGTCTGACTTAATCTATTGGTGGATCACTGACATACTGACAGGAACAACACTGTGTATTTCTGGAAAAGACCACCTCATACCTCAGTGAGATCAATACAGGAGCAGGGTAGGTGCTTGGGAAAGGAGCAGTAGAACAGAGTGTGCACACATTGAATGGAACATTCAGTGGTGTCTAAACTCTCTCAACTTTCCTCACGTGGTCTGACTGCTACCACAGTAGAGTCTGTATTTGGAACAACAGAAGTTGGTGGTGTGTTATGATTCAGGATTCAGGATCACACAAGATGGACTTGCCACTATGCAGCATTCGATGGATGTAATCTGTAATCTGTAATCAGTGAACTGCCATTTCTGAAAACAAAGGCCTTGAGTGGCTCACGTGTCGTCATTGTTGATTGAACAATGGAAAAGCATGCACCCTATCACTGGAGGATAGAACTACCGCTGCTGCTGGTTGGAGCCATCTGTGGCCAGGAGTTCAAGGGAACAGATTGGCACTGCTCTCTGGGTGGGAGGGATGGCATTACTCTGTCCCCCTTCATCCGCTGTGACACTAGCCAGTCCTGAGTGTTTGTGTGTGTGTTTGTGCTTGCTGCTGAGGGCAGTTAGCTCTGTCCTCAGGGGGTTGGGCTGCCCTCTGTTGGAACACTGACAGTTCAAAAAGATGTGGTGCTTGGTGTCACATGTCTCGGTGGAAGCACGTGCTTGCTGTACCCTTCACAGTTGGCAACTGTGGTGGGATGTAGCATAACAAACTAAATCGGGTGGGAAATGGAAATTGAACTGACCACATACAGGTTATTTGAAACTTAATCATTTCAGTTTAGGGGGCACGGTGGCTTGGTTGTTAGGGTGTTTGCCTCTCAGTGCTGGGCTCTTGGGGGAATGTCCCCATCTGGAAGGAGTTTCCATGTTCTCCTGGTTTTGGGTGCTCTCGTTTCCACCCACAGTACAAAAACATGGAGATCAGGTGAATTGGTTACTCTAAAAATTGTCCTGGTGTGAGTCTCAGTGTGTGTCTGTGTGTGCCCAGTCCTGGGTGAATCTTCCCAGTGCCCGATGTACTCCCCTGGACGGGCATAGGGACCCCCCCTCACCACCCTGAATTGGATTAAGCAGTTCAGATAAGTGAGAGTGAGTAATTTCAGTTTATAAAACATGCACTGGCTGTTCACAGAGCTCTGTGTCCAAGCACGTCAATAGAGAGGCGAAAGGAAGGAAAAGATGTGGTAGAAAAAAGTGTACAAGCAATATGGATAACCACACCCTGGAGAGGATTGTGAAACAAAACCCATTAAAAAATGTGGGGGAGATTCACAAAGAGTGGACTGCAGCTGGAGTCAAGAACCACCACGCACAGAAGTATGCAAGACAGGGGTTTCAGCTGTCCTATTCCTTCAGTGTCAAGCCACTCTTGAACAAGAGACAGAGTCAGAAGCATCTTGCCTGGGCTAAAGACAAAAAGAAATAAATAAACTTTTTCATTATATTCTAATTTTATGACCAGCACCTATATATTAGGCTAAAATAAAGAAAGATGAATAAAAATGTATTGATGGAACTATGATCTAAAATAACATCTCTAAGTGTAAATTGGTACTGAATTATAGTGGAGTTATGTGGTCAGGCAGAGGTTGTGTTCTAAAGCACTGGAATACACTTTTATACTACAAACACATTTTACAGTGATGTCGACAGTAATTTTGTCTTAAAATTAGCACAGCAACTTCAAGTTGTTTTATTTTCAGGAAATTTTGTAAAGATAAAATATGAAATACTGTTTTTGTTTGCAGAAAATACAACTTAATAATTATGTACAACATAAGTTCCAATAGCTTTATACCTGTATACCAAAGCATCCATCACAATAATAAGCACTTAATATTTATTAGCTAAATCATTTTAAATGGACAAAAACTGATTTTTTTCAAGCGCGGTATAATTATTTCCACTGAAACACTTTGTCAGCTCTTGAATTTGACCCACATTATGCGAGGAAGAAATGGATTCGGTTGTGTAAGTCCTTGTCTGATTTTTTTGTGTTCACATGATCCAGTTATATTTAATCATACACTGTGCATATGCTTATGTTTGTTCTTCAAACTGGAGCACTTCAGTTGAAACCTTCTTTCAGACAGAAATTCTGACATTATTTACATTGAATCCATGTGCTTATTTGCAGGGATCAGAAAACCACTTATGAAACCACTTTGTTTTATTCTCCTGGGGCCCTCTTTTTGCTGATTTAGAAGATTTGATTTCTGCATTTTCTAATTGACTTTTTTTCCCCTGGAAAGGGTTCTGAGGATGGAACCAAAACTTACCTCTCAGCTGAAATGTGACCCAATGCTCAAGGTGCTCTAATGTATCTGTCTTTTTTCGAGTTCATCATTTTTGGATGGGCAGCTTTGGGGGAAACTGAGCACCTTGTGGGCATGTCTCTCTCCACCCAGTCCCACTGCTGCTGATTCAGGACTGGGGTGCTGGGGGTTGGCTCTCATTACTCCCATTGTTTCTCTGGGATCTTTTTACCTAATATCAGTTTGGAGCTAATGAACAGGCTGGGCACAGAGGTAAAGTCAGTGGAAGAATGTGTTATCCTAATCTGGATATCCAATTAATCCTAATCTGATGTAGTCACAGAACCATTTGTGCTTGTTAGTCTAGAAATATTCTGTCTTTGTTTCTCAATATCTGTGTTCTATTATGTTTGTCCCATTATGATTTCACTTAGCATGTATTGTTATTCCTTTCAACACATGTCCAAATGCAAAAACAGAAGCAAGAAGTTCAGATTTTTAAACATGCATCTGTCTGTAAATTGTGTATAAATGTTCTGGTTTTCTCTATTGTGTATAAATGTTCTGGTTTTCTCTCTGTGAGGATTTAATTTGTCCCTGGTATGAAAACAGCTCTAAAGTCCTGAAATAGAACACAAGCTACAATAAAGCACAAAGCCACTGTATCATGTCCTGTTAAGCTTCAATTCTGATTTCTGCTATGAAACGCTTTCAGGCTGTATCATAAAGAAAACGTGTGCTGCTATTATATGATATTCTGTTTAAGCACTGTAATAATTGTAAAGATGTTTTTTTTTTTCAACATCTGCATTAAATGTACTTTAATATTAACAGGAAATAGTATATTTATAAATAAGATGATGTAGTAAGATCATGGTCTGAAATAAACTTATCGTCTTCTACAATTACTTTGACCATATTAAGGCCATTGGAAAAATATATTACTGTTAATAACACACAAAAAAGAAAAGATCTGTGTTCATGTAAAATTAGGCACCGAAAAGACAACACATTTTTTCACCTAATGTAGATGGCGGATGTTTTGATTGGCTGTACTCTGCCACCTGCCGAGGTTTCACTAAACCTTTTCTAGTGTTTTACCTATTGTTTCTGTTTAACACTGTAATCAGTGTATCAATAACAAATAATCTTGGTCAATAAATAACATTTCCTTTTGGTGGTGAACCATAGGGAAGCTCATCACCCTAGCTATCTCAATGATGATGTCTGCTCCTCTGTTAATTACTGGTATCCAGTCTCCTTTCTCTGGCTGTCATTATCTCCGCATGTGTCACTTGTGACTGCTGATTACCCTCTTCACTTACCCCCTCTTCACTTACCCCCTCTTCACTTACCCCCTCTTCACTTACCCTCTCTTCACTAACCCCCTCTTTACTTACCCCCTCTTCACTTACCCCCTCTTCACTAACCCCCTCTTCATTTACCCCCTCTTCACTTACCCCCTCTTCACTAACCCCCTCTTCACTTACCCCCTCTTCACTAACCCCCTCTTCACTAACCCTCTCTTCACTTACCCTCTCTTCACTAACCCTCTCTTCACTAACCCTCTCTTCACTAACCCCCTCTTCACTAACCCCCTCTTCACTTACCCCCTCCATGCTGGGCAGCTCCTAACAGAAGCCGTCATTTGCGTAAGCAGCTTAAAACTGTGCTCACTGCTCATTGTGATTCTGCACTAGTCTCATGCCAGAGCTGAAGTCAAGCCTCAGAAATGCTCGTTAGATTCTTTAGAGAACAATATATCTTCTGTGTGTGAAACCTCACATAATTCACTTTACACATGACGTAAGTGGCATTAACATCCATGAATATAATCAACCACAAGAAAAATATTGAAGCCATTACTGCCCCCACTTATCTTCCCTAAGTGTGTGCGGTCAAGTTGCACAATCTAGAGTAAACTAGTGGGGTGTGTGGCAAGCTTGCAGGCCAGCTGACTAAGAGGAGAGCACAGCTCCAGTGAGCAGAAGCCATGCAGTGGGAGCAGGAACCGAGTCCCAGGGGGCCTTGCTGCTGTCCCCAGCTGCTGCTTTGGAGTGGATTTGGCTTCAGAGGCTCCTTCCTGCTCTTTCTGGGTTAGAGGTCCAACACAACATAAATTTTGTTTCAGGGAACCAGCTGGGAGCACCTGGCCTAGCCTGGGAACCTCCACCCTGCAACGCTGGTTCCCAGAGCAGCAGACAACAGAACAATGTACTGTTTAGTACTTCCAGCACAAAGATTTCTAGTTTTAGGCTAGAAAGAAACATTTTTTCTAAATCTAGATAGATGTTGCTGTATCATGGTACATATTTTAGATGGATTTTGCAGTCATATAGTACATTACAGTAAGTGAGGTGCTTCAAACTCACTGTCATAATTAAACATGACAGATAATGAAGCAGAGTGAATTTCAACACTCCCATAGAGGATTGTTGACTTTATACATCTTTTGCTATATTTTTCTTCCAGCAGCCCATACAGACATGAAGAATTCCTATGGCTGGCAAAGAATGCTGGGTAATCAGTAAAGAGCTTTCAGCTATGGGCAGGATGTACAGTCTAAATCTCTAACGTACCTGTCTTGGCCACATTGCGCACTGTGCGCGAGATCCACAGCAATACTCTTGATGAGCGTATGTGTGTGAAGTTCTTTGCTAGCTTGGATTACAGGAGTGAAGCCAATTCAGGGCTCAGCCGATCTACCATGAACCATTTCAGTGTTTCTGTGTTTCACAACCAGCTTCACTTGGCGGAATTTGTTTGTTTGCTAATGTTGTCCTTGTTTTTTTGTTTTTGTCACGACCAGAATTGGTCTTTTGTATAGCAAACTTTTAGTGGTGTTATTCTGTCTATGTAGAGAATTTATGAATCATAGTAAACAAAAAAGACTGTAGTTATGTGTAAGCTCTGACCTGTTTGTGTGTGTGTGTGTGTGTGTGTGTGTGTGTGTGTGTGTGTGTGTGTGTGTGTGTGGGTGTCTGTTTGTTTTATCTCCTGGTGTTTAGCTGTCTGGTGCTCTCTGTCTTCTCCACCATTCCCACTCATCAGGAATTTGCCAATGAGGGTCTCTTCATCCTGGTAAGAAGTGTGTTCTAGTACAGCACAACCAGCAATACCAGCAAGCCTACACAATCTTTAAAGAAAAAAAACAGAATTGACTATTTAGAGGCTGATTCCCTAAAAGCAAAACATTGCGATGATATTTTTAACTGGTTGAGATCATTCAGCATGAAACTTGCACACGAACTGCGTTTTCCTGAAAAGCCATATGCTCACTGGAGTTGCGTCCTGTTTTCCCTACATGGTACAGATGCTAGAGCATGCAGTCCTTTACGCACTCAACCATTAAAGAAACCTGGGTGTGTGATCTGACCCAGCATGCAGCCTGTCTTACCTTAAAAATAACCTTCCGTCCATTCGTCAATCGCTGCAAACTGTAGAACAAACTTCAGGCCGTGGTCTAGTTTGCAGGCCCAAGTTCATAGTCATAGCTGTGTTTTTGTCCAGATGCATCCGTCTCACATTGTCCCTGTTGTTTCCAAATGCAAACATGCAAATAAACATTGTTTCAAATATCTGGCAGTGCTTTTTGTGTTAATGCCTTGTCCAATAGCAGCGTATATACCTTTGTGTGTCATTTTTTGGATGTATGCCTTAAAAACGTGGTGAGTAGGGGCCATTTTTCATTTGCCAGCAGTATGGATCAAATGTGCCTTGTCTGCAGCCTTTTTTGCAGCCCATTGTTTTTAGTAAAAGCTTCATCATATTGTGGACATAGGTAGTTACTCTGTAAGCATAAACACAGGGATATCTTAGAAAGAGAGATCAGGTAGCAGAATAATGCTAATAAGGGAAGATCCAAAGTGTTATGCTATATTTGCCATCATGGTAATATTTTAGTTTTCTTTTATTGTCCAGTGTATTTTAATGTGAATTCAAATAGTAATCGCATTAGGAGGTAATAATTCTTCTTCTATGTTTTGATTACCTATGACAGCTTCTAAAGCTGAGGTCATTGCTCACACTGGCTGGTTGATTGGCAGAGTGCAAGCTGGGCTGTATAGCCTCATGTCTCCTTGTGGCCACATTAAGTGTGTGTAAGTGTGCATCTTGTTTTCCAGTAGGCTCTTTGCACAGGGAAACAGCAGTGTAAGCACAGTGCAGGTTTCAGGTGTTGTTGAGTATGCAAGAAGTAGCCGTCTCAAGCCACTAATCTTACCAGCAATCATATAATCACCCATGCAGTATGAAGTGCTTTTGAGGGAAGTAATGGAAGCTTCCTCCCTCCCTCCCTCTCCCTCTCTCTCCCTCTCTCCCTCTCTCTCTCTCTCTCTCTCTCTCTCTCTCTCTCTCTCTCTCTCTCTCGCTTTCTCTCCCTCTAATGGCAGAGAATCATGTTGTCTGGCATTTCCCTCAGTTTTCTCCCAAATTATGTTATGTTGGGGCTCCTGGGACTCCTATTAGACTTAGTCAATGCACATTTACAGTAGAAATGAATCGAAACTGCATGGAAAGAGAAGCCGAGGTAATGGGCACAAATACGAAAAGTTTCACATTGTTACATGAATTCCACATTCATCATGAAAATGGTGCTTCATTTCTCAATAATCAATACAGGTTTGTTTAAAGAATAATGTGACCTGTGGTCCTGAGTGGTGCAGCGGAAAAGTGATCACCCTATCATTGTGCTATTGTGAGTTTGCAGATGCCACAACCATCTGTAGCTGGGAGGCTGACAGAGCCCTGCCCTCAGGGAGGGAGGAGTGGCATTACTCACTCTCCCCCTGTCAGTTACCACTACACTGGCCAATCATGGGTGTCTGTGAACTCACGCCTCAGAAAGGGGTGGATCATGCTGTTACTCCGCCCCCTGATGTTGTGTGAGCTGCAGCTTGAAAAGATGCAGTGATTGGTTGCATGTGCCTTGGAGGAAGCATGTGACAACCTTCAGCCTCCATGGTTGTGTGGCAGATTTACCTGATTTACCTGAGTGGGAATCATATAGAACGATTAAAAAATTATATATATATATATATATAACAAAATGTCAAAATATACAAAGAAATGTAGCCTGCGTGATATTATTTTGAATTAGGCATTCAGATTAAATGAAAGCATATATTGAGCAGTTTTCAAACAAATTACTCAAATATTTAAAATAAATAAGCCGAATCTCATTTTTAATATCCTTACAAGTAAGCCAGTCTGCAAAGTTTTCTTTTTTCCATTGAATCAACATATGATCAGATGAGAATTACAAACACACTATGGTATGGAACCAACAGTAATTAAAATTTGTTTTTAAACACCTTTTTGAGCCTTTTTTTTCTTATCCTATCTGATTCCTGCTCTGCTGAGATGGTGAAGAAGGCCCACTCTTCCTCTGGTGTGTGTGAGCCCATGAGTGGCTCAGTTCTGCACAGTGTATTTACTTTATTTATTACTGTGCCACACAGGACCTAGTTGCATTTAGTTCATATACAGATTTTTGCCAGTGTCCCCATCACATCATACATTATTATCTCCCAGAGGAGGAGGAGGAGAGGGAAAAAAAGCTGCACCCAGATCAGTGAAGGGCCTCTGCATGCTGTGTGACCTGCAGGAGTTCGTCATGATCGTCGTCTTCGGCCTGGAGTACTTTGTGAGGGTGTGGGCGGCAGGATGCAGCTGTCGCTACAGAGGATGGCAGGGTCGTCTACGCTTCGCCAGGAAACCCTTCTGTGTGATAGGTAGAGCACGTGTCCCCAGCTCACCCTGAGCTCTCAGGTGTGCTCCTGCTGGAAGCCTTGAACACGGCGTTTGTTCGTCTGGCTCTGTCTGTAGATCTGATCGTGTTTGTGGCGTCGGTGGCCGTAATCGCGGCGGGCACCCAGGGGAACATCTTCGCCACGTCTGCACTACGCAGCATGCGCTTCCTGCAGATCCTGCGGATGGTGCGCATGGACAGACGTGGAGGTACCTGGAAACTACTGGGATCTGTAGTGTATGCACACAGCAAGGTGAGCACACACACACACACACTAACATGAACACTAACACACACACACACATTCACACAGAGGTCCCTCCAAACTGCTGGGATCTGTAGTGTATGCACACAGCAAGGTGAGAACACACACACACACTAACATGAACACTAACACACACACACACACACACTAACATGAACACTAACACACACACACACACACACAAATTCACATGGAGGTACCTGGAAACTGCTGGTATTTGTAGTGTATGCTCACAGCAAGATGAGTACACACGCACACACACACACACACACACACACACACACTAACATGAACACTAACACACACATACACAAACACACACACATTCACACAGAGGTCCCTCCAAACTGCTGGGATCTGTAGTGTATGCACACTGTAGAGAGAACACACACACACACACACACACACACACTAACACAAACATTAACACACAAGTGTAACACTAACACACACACAAAGATTTACATGGAGGTACCTGGAAACTTTTGGGTTCTGTAGTGTGTGCTCACAGCAAGGAGAGCACACACACATATGTACAATAAATACACACACATTCACACATACGCTCACACACACACGCACACACATATACACACACATGTACATGCACAAACTCACATGGAGGCTCATGGAAACTGCTAAGCTGTGTAGTGTATGCTTACAGCAAGGAGAACACACATACATATACACTACTGCACACACACACAAACACTCACATGCAGGAACCTGGAAATTGCTGGGCTCTGTAGTGTATGTTCACAGCAACATGAGTATACATGCGCACACATACATACACACACATACACACACACACAGTCACATGGAGGCACTTGGAAATTTCTGGTGTGTGCCATCTATGCTCACAGTAAAGTGCACACACACACATACACCCATGTGTACATGAAGTCACCTAGAAACTGCTGGGCTCTGGGACTAACCTTAAGATTTCTTCATTTTTTGTGTTATTTGTTCATTCTTGCATGACTATATGGTTCTGATAAGCAGTAACTGAAGTAAGCGGTTTGTGATTAATAAGTGTGTGTGGTGTAGAAAATATTTGAACTTTCAGCCCAATCTCTCTCTCTCCATTCAGGAGCTTATAACAGCCTGGTACATTGGCTTCCTGGTATTGATTTTTGCCTCATTTTTGGTCTACTTGGCTGAAAAAGATGTCAACCCGGAGTTCTCTACCTATGCAGACTCCCTCTGGTGGGGAACTGTGAGTACAGTTAAACACTGAGCTGGCCTGTTCTTCACTTCTCTGAACACAACATCCTGTTTCTAAGGTGGCTCATAAACCTATAGAAAAAAAATAGATGAAATCCATCAACATTCCTTAGTAGCCTGTTTACACCTTGCATTAACATGTTTCATATCCAGATTGTATCTGGATTTACTTTGGCTGAATCCCATTTCTACTTCTCAAATGTCTCCAGTGTGACCAGACGAGATCCAAGCTCACTTTCTCGCGTAAAAAGCATACCATCCCACACATCGTTTCCATTTACATGTACTTCCTGAAACCTACTGTAAACAAACATGGTTCCTCAAAGCTTTTACCAGTGCTGTCAGATATGGGCAGAGACAAATTACGACAAGGTAATGAAGCATCTGCTTCAGCGCTGAAGGTTGGCAGAAGCTGCTGTAGCTGCAGTCAACCAGCAGAAACACTTCTTCTTGCATAACTGTTTGCGGAGACACATTCTGTTTACACCTGTATTAAATGTGGTCAGGATCTGTCTTGGACCACCTCCGAATGTGATTTGAGCGATCTGATCACAATGTGTCTTGGGTGTGTATACACTTGGATTTTCATTTCGTCAAGTGAAATCCAAAAATCTAAAAATGCATGTTAACACAAGGTGTAAACAGGCTCTACAGTTACTGTCTTCTACCTCCATGTGTTCCTCCCTAGATAACTCTCACTACAATCGGTTATGGGGACAAGACCCCGCACACCTGGCTGGGGAGGCTTTTGGCAGCAGGATTTGCCTTGCTAGGCGTGTCATTTTTTGCATTACCTGCAGTAAGTGCACATGTTGGTCACCTGCACACAGTCTTCACCTTGGACCAAGTGCACTTCAGCTAATGTCTCTGTCCTCTTCTGCAAGGGGATTCTGGGTTCGGGCTTTGCCCTTAAAGTCCAGGAACAGCACAGACAGAAACACTTTGAGAAGAGGAGGACTCCTGCAGCTAACCTCATACAGGTGATGGTCTTGCTCCTGTTCTGGATCTGTCAGACCAACCAGCTAATTTACTGATTCACTACCATAGGGTCCTTTTGAATACGATTTTTCTAAAGTGCTCCCAAGATGCACCAGTGAACGGATGTTGTGTCTGTGTGTGTTAGGCTGCATGGCGTCTCTACTCCACAGATGCTCAGCGTTCATATCTGACAGCTACTTGGTACTTTTATGACAGTATGCTCCCCTCTTTCAGGTAAGTATAATGTGCTCATAAAGGGCTCTCCTATGCTCTCAGCTCCCTGCCTGTGTGCTGTGCTAACTGAACCTTCCCATAAACTAGCACTGGAAACACAAACTTTACATATAAAGGTAATGTCCCACATAAAGGATAGAAAACATTCCCGAATATCTCCTGATATATTATATGAAAGTTCACTCGGCTGTTTTCATGTTAAAGCACCTAAAGAAAGGATCTGATGCAGGCTTTGGTAGATCTTTGGAGCTACTGCATCAGATGGATTCATTGCTGTTACTTGGTATTGTGATGCAGTGACCTCAGTATGGTGACCAGGTAGTGGATATGGAATAAACTCCTTTTATGTTCAAAATCCACTACAAAAAAACACGTCACAAATCTGATTTCAATAGTATTAAAGTCAGTACTTTGACCCAAACGTTGTGAAATTATGTTGAGATTATTTTTCTTTTCGAACTTTCATTTACCTTTATTTTAACTGATTAAATTTCAGTTATTCTGGTTTGTGTTGTAACATCACTGTTACAATCAACAAAAGAAGAAAAATCATTATATAATTGATAAGCATGGATATTTAAGTAAAGAAATTTCACACATGCAGTAGTAGCTGTTAATAAAGGATTTACTTAGCAACTTCTGATTAATCAGTTAAATTATTTGTACTCAGGATTGCACCGAATAACTGAATATATGATAATAGTTCATTCCTAGATGGTTATCAGGTTCTGAACTCTATTCCCAATTTTTTTTATATGCATATATCTCATATGTTTGATTCTCTAAATTTGTTTTTATATTTCCTTGGAATGCTATTACTCCCTTGTGTCCACATGCATTTTAATTTATTTGACTAATTATCTTTGTTTAAAAAGACAGAACATACTTATTTAGTTAAAAAATACATTATTTCTCTTTCTCCTCAGACTGATGTGTAAATGTGTCTAATGGTACCAACCTTATATGAAAATACAAATCAGAAATATTTTTCTGAATCCATATCTCTGTCTTTTTAAGTGTGGCTTTTGATCATTTTGTTCTCATTTTATAAGTTTTTTTTTTTTCCTTTATCATATTTTTTTTTTTTTTTGCTCATGGGTCAGAGAATTGACGCTACTGTTCAGTCACCTCCAACGGCAACGCAACACCAAGAAGGTTCTTCACAACCATCACACCCTGCTGTCAGGGCAGCGGCCCTACAGCTCCCTCTACCTGTCGGGGGACAGGTACGCCACTGCCCAGCCCCAGTATTCTCATGACAGCTCCCAACTCGCATTTAATGGGCATTATTTACATTCAATCATCTTTGTTTTCTGAAAGCGAGAAGCACAGATGTTACTGTACTGAAAAATAGAAGCACTATCTTCATTATGTAGCCTGTAGCATTATGTCAGGGATAAAGCAGTGAACCAGAGAAGTGCACAGTGCCCACAGAATCGCAGTGTACACTGAAGGATTACGAAAGGTGACTTCACAGAAACTGCAACAGTTTCATTTGTGCTACCATTACTCCTTATTCCCTGTTAATGTCTCAGTTTGTGGGGTTTTACCTGTGGTTTCTAACACTATTAACATTGCATTCCTGTTTTCCAAACAGATTGATCCCATCACTGGACTAATTATTGTGTTAATGCAGATTTCCCAAGTTTCTGACAATCTTTTTTTTTTATCATTTACACATACAGAAATTTTTTACGCAGCATTTAAATAAATAATTTAATTCTTGAACTGATTAATTTGAATGAGGACCAGACCTGCATCCATTGATTAAAAGATAATCAGAATGATTTTATAATTTATTTATTATTTCTCTGCGCATGCTTGCTTATTTATTGTGACAGGTAATTTAATCATCTAAATCATCAAAATTCATTTTATAAAAGACAAAAGTTTCATAAGTCCATACATTCCTTTCTTTCATTCATCCTCTCCATCCTCTCCTCCTTTCTTCCATCTTTCTGTACCATCCTTTCATCTTTCCACAGTGTCAGGAGTTCTGAAGTCACAAGGTTTGTGGTAGGCTTCTGAGGGGAATTTAATTGCTCATGGATAAAGCTTGTGTTTTTTCAGTTAATTCTGAATAGAGTTTTGCTGTAAATGCCATGATTTTGTGAATGATTATACTGTTTTTTTATGTTGACATGAAATCGATTTTAATGATATGGGGGCTAAGTGGTCTCAGTACATGTGGTTGTAGCTTTTTCCTAAAAAGGGCCTGAATTCACTCATGCTGACATATGCAGCACTTGCATGTGTTCCCTGCTTGCAAATGCAACCTGTCCTGTCCTCCCTTACTCACGTAAGATGGTTGTGAAGTGTTCAGGAGACTCACAAACTCATCTGACATTGATATTACTGTCCTTTCCAGTGTCTTTCTAACATATGCTATATATATGTATAGCATATATATATACACACACACACACATAGTATGACGATACATGTTGTCCCTGGGCATCAAACCCATGATCTTGGTGTTACTAACACTATACCTTGTTATGATCTTGGAGTTACTAGCACTATACCTTGTTATGATCTTGGAGTTACTAGCACTATACCTTGTTATGATCTTGGAGTTACTAGCACTATACCTT
>JAOYMR010000004.1:12631918-12643942 GCA_025802075.1 Tenebrosternarchus preto | reverse complement strand
GGAAAGGTCACATTCAAAATCAGAGTGGGATTTTTCTCTGTAGCAGGAAAGGGCACACCGTCATTAATCCTCAGTACGCTCTGATTTAATAGTGAACCCGTCTAGAGATGTCGGACTACTGCTGTGTAAAGTTCATCACTGAGTCAAATACCCTGGATAAGAAAATCAAAGTCGAAACCTATTAGACGTATCAGATAAGTAAACTTCTGGTCAGCAGCGTCTGGTCCCGCATTATAGGGATACTTTGTTTCTCTCAAGCCGTTTTGATGATTAACTTCTTAACTAACGGCCTTTTTTGAGGATTTCGTAATATTCCTTCAAGAACGTGGTCGCTCAGGTGAACGCGTGTTTCACATTGATGAATACAGTGACACTATGGTAAGGACATTTCACCTAAACTTCTATGCCCGTGTCAAGGTCGATTACTTGAAACATACTTTTTTGAAATTACTGGTTTAGTAAATGTATATTTTCTTCTCCTCTATTTTTAACATGTGTAGGCCGTGTGTAAAAGGTTGCCAAATACAGATTAAAATCTGTAGCCTCAGTAATTAGACATTATGCAGAATCGATGAGCCTTAAAGACATTTTTATTAAACAAAAATAAATCAATAAAAGTTATGTTTGAATCGTATACGTACATGTCAAGATTACGAGCATTACAGTTTTAAGACACGCCATGTAATTTCACACACTGAACGATGCGCGTTAAGTAAGCTTCCGCCTAGTTGCTGTCTAGGACAAGTATTCACGAGAGGTCAATCAATAGCAGCGCAGGAAGAAGGTGTTGCACGCGGTCCCTCTCATACAGTCACACAGTCGCCCAATGCGCGGTCCGTGCTTCAGGGCACAACGTTCTCCCACGTCACACTATAAAGAAAGCATAAAGTTTAGTAAAAGTTTGCTTGGTAAAAAAGCAACATTAGTTAATATTCCATATTGTCACAGACACTACACATACGTTCATGCAAAATGTCAATCAGTAATTTGATATTTTGATTCGATTTTCAATTAATTAAAGTAGGATTTACCCTCGGAATGACACTAGCTTTTTTCTCCAGCAATATCCGATTGCCCTCGTCACCTTCCAAGAGGGTTTCGAATGCTTCAGCCTGTGAGCGAAGAAAGAATGAAAGAACATGTCCTATAGCCCGTTTTTAAAAATGTCTTCAGAGAATGTGTACATTATGATTAAAATCCTATTATTTCAGAGATGACAGCAATAATTACAGCACGTGATAACATATATACTTCAGGGAAACCTCGGGAAGAGTAAACCAGATCGCCGAAATGTAAAACAACAGGTACAAGTCAAAATCCATACTATAATTCGTTCTTACCATGTCTCTGGTGACAAATTGCTCCTCTTGCGTTGATAGTCGGTTGTCCAGTGACATCTGACCCTGGCAGACGACGCTAAGCACCAAGCATACACCTAGATATACTGCTGTTCTGACGCTGTCCATGGTGCTGGATGCTTTGGCGTAGACAAGTGTCGGTTAAAACACCTTACTTATGTTTTTTCCGAATGCCAAGCCTGGTAGTTTCCGTCGACGTGCTCGCTCTTTACTGTTACTTTGCTACTATTGCTTCACTGGACTTCTCGGAAACTTTGCCTATTTATACGATTTGAGTACAGAGCTGATATATTCGTGTAACGTCATTACCTTCGTCCACAAAACCTATTTTTCTACAGGTGCGAATAAGTCTCAAGGCCAAATGATAACAGTGCGTTGACGTCCCAAAGGATAAAAAGGAGGAGACTGCGAGTTTGTCATCTCTACATGCCAGCTTCGCTGTCCATCAGTGGAAGCATTTTGAGTTTTAACTGTAAATAGCAAGGTAATTGCAGTTACGACAGGAAGTCTATTATTTATTATGTTAAAGCTTACAATTTATTGTGTATTTTATGTTTATATTTATTAAGCATTATGTTAAATGTGGCACTCCACTGAATGAAGGAACCTATTTCATCCTAAATCTGAACTAAAGTTGCTTATCCACAGACATGAAATGAAATTAAACTGAATATAAATCTAGTTTAAATCATGTGATTGATTGATCTCTGCAACATCTCTGATTAAACTGCCAATTAAATGCTCACTTTGGGTGATATTTACTCTAATAATGTTACTCCATGTGCTTTGGTTAAGGTTGTGTAACATAGTCCTCAATGTGGACATTTGTTGTCTCTATGTATCACAGAGACTTTTAAAAATAAGATTGCACTGACAGGAGGACACACCTACTTGCACAAAGTGCAGAATTCTATTGCAGTTCTACATGGATATTTTGTGTTTAAAGGTGTGAATAACTGCACAGTGGGGCATGAAATCCTCAGTACTGTGCATACACCAGTGCTAATATCAAGAGGTTTGGATACCTGGGAAGTGTTTAATAAAAGCTAGCTTGTTAGGTTCACCATTTATTTCAAGATTCTGACAAGATGTGCTTAGACTCAGTTTAGTACACATAAATACTAGTTTCCATGGTAGGCAAAGGAATCCAAGATCAGACATTAATAGATCAGACATTAATACTACCTCTAACCAAAGTAGTGAGCTGTAAAGCGCTGGTATAGGAAACAATGTCCCATGTTCACCTAATTTCTTTTGACCTTTTTACTGCATACAGAAATCTCAAATAGTTATTTTCTATGCAATAACAGATTTATTAAATTTATCCACATTAACCTATGTCTTTAATATACACTATATTGACAAAAGTATTTGCTCACCTTCCTTAACTCACATATGAGCTTAAGTGACATCCCATTCCTAATCCAATATGACATTGGTCCACCCTCTGCAGCTAGAACAGTTTCAGCTCTTCTGGGAAGGCTGTCCACAAGGTTTAGGAATATGTTTATGGGGATTTTTGACCATTTTTCCAGAAGCATATTTGTGAGGTCACATACTGATGTTGGAGGAGAAGGCCTGGCTCTCAGCGTCATACAGAATAAAGAATGACATTCTGAAATTCCCTCCACACCAATCTTGTCTACCCAAACCACTCAACTGGTCTTACAGAATGAAAAAATTATCTTCTGATCTTCTCACCACCCAAACCTTGTCTCATTAATAGTCTCTGTTCTCCTTGACTGGTCATATAACTAAGACACATTACATCACTCATCATAGATAAGTCTAGCTCTTCCCACACGATCTCCCATAGGTGTGAAGAAAGGATATGTGTGTAATACATTGTCTTGGGACCCTTGTTTGAAAATTATTATATGATCTGAAGGATTCAGAACTACATTTAGGATGAGGAGCTCCAGTCGGTCTTAATATTAGTTGAATATGAAATAAGAATTTCACATAATTACATTATAGTTCAATTATGAACAAGATCTGGATGAAGACAACCATAGTTGCATTTTTTAAACAGCGCCATGTATGGATATAAAATGTATTTGAATGCGATTAATACATTTTGTACATATGAGTTTGGTTAAAATCAGATGTCCAGTGTTCTTTTCACTCTTTTTTTGGGGGGGGGGGGGGAGTGGGGTGCCAATATAAATTTGATAAATGGATAAAAGAAGAATGAATGGATGAGTGGTGATGACACCTTCATCACTGCACAGCAAAAAAAAAAAAAAAAAAACATCACAGCATCATCACAGCTGAAAAAAAAACATTCTAATGAGCCTGATAACATGGGACAGGAGGAGCACATAACCAGCTAAGAGGGCGTGGCAGGATGTGATAACATGATAACATGGGACAGGAGGAGCACATAACCAGCTAAGAGGGCGTGGCAGGATGTGGGGGTTGAGGGTCACCATTACAGTTTGGCTTTCTAAACTAAAAAGTATTGATTACAATTGAGCAGTTGGTCTTCATTCAGGGTAATAATGTGCTTTATTGCACGTGTCCACTACACTAAATAATTCTTCTAGATTTTTCTAGCTTCTAGATTTCCCTCTGACGGTGCAGTACCTTATATCATTCACTACCTCTTTCTTATTCTGAATTGGAAAAAAATGGCAAACTAATATAGATATATTTTATGACATATCATATCTACAATAATAATCTTCAAATGTACATTTTCATATACCCAACAAAACAGTAAATTATATATTCAGTCATTTTATGATTTGCTTGAGAAAGAGCAAGCGTTCTTATATATATTGGATAATAGCACAGAAACCCTGCAGATGGACATTCTACGTGTGTGTGCGTGTTTATTTGTGTGAAATGTGCCTCTTGCAGTATTCAGAGGTTCAGGGTCTCCCATGACTCCACACCTCCACACTGTCAGGCCATTAATCATCTTTTAACATGGCCACCACAAGTAACCTTGTATAAAATATGTATAGCTCAGTGTATCATGAAGGAACTTGTGGCTTACATACTGTAACTATGTTTTCCACAAGGGTCTGTCTAAAGAGGCCACTGTTAGAGTGTTTTTTTATTGCTAATAAATGTTGTCAAATGTCAGTTTTTCAAAAGTTTTCACACAGTTAAGCATGAGGACCAAATTATAAAAGAACAATCAGTGAAACAAGTTCCCAAACTTCTCTGCATGTATTATTCGTTCTCTAATCGGAAACATTATATAACAGTTCACTTGCATGTAAACACTATTTCAAACCTCTTATACTCATCTCCAAACATGAATATGTTCTCCCAGGTAATGGGAGTGTGGATAAAAGTGCCCCACAGCCCCTCTTCATTTTGGGAGGAGAGATAGATCCTGTACTCACAGTAATCAAAGATCTGGGATATCACTTAGAAAACATTTTAAACTGTGGTCTTCATATTAACTAGTCTGCAGTCTACAATTTGTTTCAGTCTGCAATTTCTGTCTACAGTTTCTTCCCTGTTATGGCAAGAAACAGGAAGACCTGCTTACAATGTCTTTACCACTAATTAAGCTATGTGTGGAATGTCTAGGTTTTTGGGATGTTCAATAAACAACATCTAGCTTTAGTAATAAGAATAATTAAAATAATGGAAAAATTTAACTTTGCTCCAGTTCTTGCCACACTGCAGTCAAGAAGATGAAAAGCTGCTGTAAAACTCATACATGACTTGCCTGCGATGACTTACTCCCACAGAAATAAAGAGCAAACCTCTGGAATAGACCTCAGGAAGAAAAGTCACCTGATCTGCATGGGTGCAAGAGACTGAGAAATAGAACACATCACTCTTTTTAAGTCTTTTTAAGTGACTTTTTTTATTATTAACTCTGTAATATATTTTTAAATACTTGTCATTCTTGAATGCCATCAGTTAGTTTTTTTAGTTATTGTCCTATATTTTTATAATTTTTTTATTTTAAATGCCTCTAAATGCCTCTCCATGTTAGGGCTGCGATGGCCGCCCTCACTCATCCTGTATGTTTGCGCGTATATGTTTGTGCTTCTGTGTTACGTGTGCCTGCTTTGTGTTTGTCTTATTTCATCTCTCATTTGTAATAATCTCTTTCACCTGTGTCTTGTTAGTCCTTTCTACTACCTTTGACCTGGTTAATGTTATAATTTGCCTACCCCTGAAACTTGAGAGCTAAAACAAAAGAGGAAATCTGGTTTGGATTCACCCAGATTGACAATGTCAAATGTCGAGGAACCAGAACAGTTTCATGGTGAGTGGGCTACTGGAACAAACCACAGATGGAAAAGGTCGGACAACATGGATTTAATTAAAGGCTCCTACTGCAAGCTGAAAGAGGCTACATGAAACACATGAATGAAGTATCTACGAGGAAAAGGCCTTTATCCACACTCAGACAAGCAAATAGTTACCCATCCTCATATTACACTGGAAATAAAGGTGGATGAAATAAAAGTCTTGCCCAGATAGAACACCTACTACATCTGAGAAGAATGTAGAATGCAGCAGGAATTCTGGAATACCTTCACTGATTTCCCTGAAAATGCTTCCCTGATTGATTGGCAAGTTACCATGAGACAGTATGCTGGAATATATAAATGCAGCAATAAGTACCATGCCAATAAACTGGCATATGCCACTGTAGTAACTATGAGTGAGACCCTGATTGCATAAATACAAACCACAGGGCACTCCCTCTGTGGCACTTCAAAACAATGGCTGGAAACCAAGCTAAAGGTGATTTGAATGGAATGGAATAAGCAAAACAACAGACCAAAATAACTGACAAAATAAGGGCACAATGATCAAAGATTGGACCTGGGTACAGAATGCAGTGGGTGACTCATAAGTGAAGCTCTAGTCTCTGTTAAACAAAGGTTAACAACACTGGCATCCAGACAGCAGAGAGGCATCCAGACTGCAGTGACTAAAAGTAAATGCCCTCTTCATCAATGAATCACACAAAGTATACTCTCTGTCGCAATGCAACAGGACCGTGACTGTGAAACAGTCCTGGAAGAGCATGTGGTGGAATGAATCATCATATATCATCAGTTCTCGGTGGTTACGAGATCTCAAAGCAGAGCATCACAATCTCCCAAAGGAGGATTCAGCATCATGAGTAGGTCAGAATCATGAAGAAGTGTGACATCCATGATTCTAACAGGTCTACATACCAAATCCATACCAAAGAAAAGGTAGCGGTGCCTGACTTTTTTCCCTCAATGGCTGTGGATGCTTTGACAGCGGACATATTGCATGTTGCATTTTCTATTTAAAAATAATTACTTGCTGAACTGAATGAAATTCCTGTGCTTCTTTCTTCTGCCTTGACATAAAGTCTCCAAATGTTCCATGCTACTTTCACATGTGCTCTAAAAACACATCTCTTTAATAAGCACATTAATGATCCCTGTAGCTTGCAGTATATAACTGTGAAGCTTTTGGTTGAACCTAACTCATGCACAAAGTGCATAAGTGTTTTGATAATGGCATGTTTGTTTTATTGATGTGTTTTTTTCTCTGTTTATCAGCACACTGAACTTGAAACGATTCCGTAATTGCAAAGTCAGCTTTAATTTGGTTAATTTGATTACAAATTCAGATTTAATTTGGGATTAACCAATACTGAAAGTTTTTGTACAGGCCACACAGTCCTGTCATTTTAGAACACCAAAAGGAAATTGACAATTGGCTGTTCATTTGTTTCTTGATAGAGATGTACGTCATTGCCTTGTGAGCTGCTTGGGACATTATTAAGAACCCAGAAAACATTGATAAGCCTTTTCCATTTGCAAGCATAGAAGTATATTATAAAACATCAAAGCTTGTGTGTGTGTGTGTGTGTGTCTGTTTAATCATACTGAATATTCCAGAGTATATGTTTTACACTGCACAATAAAGTATTTACTTTTAAAAGACTTATCAGCGATGCATAATTTCAGCTGTGGTTAATCCATTATATTACTGAAATGCAAACTGATCACCTTGTTCACAGTAGTCAGTAGTCTTGGTAGTAATCTCAGTAGTCATTGCAGTTTCAGTTCTGAAGTGTTTGGTCTATAGCATCCTATAGCAATATTCTGGCAATCTCTTTGGTGAGCTTTCCATATCAATTTAGTATTGGTTTAGTTATTATCTTAATTATTAAGCATTATCATCTTGCTGTATATTTTCATCTTGCTGTATATTATTGAGCAAACTTCACGAGTCCTTCAAAATCATTGGTTCAAAATCATACCGGTCTTATCACGGTGCATTTTAGGACGGCTTTATCTCAGCAAGTGAAAAGAGCACTGGCTGAAGTGCTGCGATAAACATCCTATTCATACTGACGTTCTGATATCACCTGTCGCCATTCGCGAGCAACTGAGGTACATCGTTCCTGACCTTAGCATTGTTTGATTTTAAACGCAAACCGACGCTTAGTTTCTTTCTCGTTGTAATCTATAATTGAAGGCCTTCTCGTGAAACATACAAGAGGTGAGATTCATGAATATTTCGCCGACTACAAGTGAAAGGTGCTGACGGAGGCATCGCGTGCGCTTGACATTTTCTCCGTTTTTAAATATTTGATTCTCACGCGCTGAGGACACGTAACTAGATAAGCGTGAAAGAGAAATCGACTAAAACAACACATTTTCGTGCATTTGTAATTTGTTCATGTCGATAAACTGGACCTGCACTATTTTGTAGGCGCCACTTAAAACCATCTCTTACATTTCTGTGCGCGCAAAGCATGTAAAAATATCTTTAAAGTTTCCTCGCCGGTTTTTGCGTCCAGATTTTCCATTGAAAATCTGCCGTGGCACTACAGACGTAACCCACGTGGTATCCTATTATTGTTCAATTGATTCAAATTTGTATCTGTCGAACAACAATAAAAAGAGCAAAAACAAATGAGAATTGTGTGTTTTGACTAATGTTTCTGAGAATAATACATTACTAGGTTTACAAATCTATTCACCTGTTGTGATCATATGTGTAGGCTACGCCTCTGTTTTCAGGTAAGCACATAAGCATATAAGTTAAACCATTATCCCTTATTGCTCACAGACCTTTGTGTTTATCCCTTGCATGAAAACGATTTACTGTCTGCATGATGTGGACAGACTGCATCTGAATTAAAGGAAAATTGTTCCCATTCGTCGTGTGGTTCAGTGCTCAAAGACAGGAAACAACACTAATGTATTCATCGTGTTGTCTCAACTAGCTGATCATAAATCCCTGTTTCACTGTCACCACTGGACGAACAAATGCCCTCAGTGTGGCTTTATTTTCCGTCTCTTTTGTCTATTCTGTCTATAAAACATTTTCGTCCCTTTAGATTATTCTACAGGTAGGTTTTCTCTCTGATAACGGATACATAAAATAACTCTTAAAGACACTCTGACAATGTCAAGACATTTTTCTAAGCTAAAATTTACTATCTACTATTTAAGCCATTAATGATAACCATGACACTACGTATTCTTAAGCAGGCCTTAATTTCCAGTCTGTCAGTTGTAAAAACATCTTTGTTAAAACGGCGGTGAGAAAGTAATTCTCCATCTACCAACATGGTTTTGAAAATGTTTCTTTGACACCTTTTATTTAGATAAATGCATTAATGTAATTAAAATATTTATTTCAAATTATTAACAACACACATATTGCTTCTTTAGCTCAGAAGATTTTGTGTCCATTTATCTTCGAAAGGAATTGTACAGTTTACAAAATATAAATGCAACATTTAGCACTTCAGACATACAACAGCACAGGACTTGTGCTGCAAAGGACTGAAAAAAAGGTTATGAACAAGTGCATTGGCTTAGGAAAGTGCCCGTGTGTAGGTTGTGCATTCTTAAAACAGAAACTAAAACTGTAGCCGATAGAAGGAAGATTGCACTGAAGCTAAGGTTTCTGCTCTGACAGACATAGTACGTCTTGTTTTTAAGACAGGTCAGTTTTCGCATCGCTGACCGAAGTGATTTCCTTCAGAGATAGAACAGAGGGAGTCTTACCATACAGTAGTAATGTGAACTGTCCTTGCTTTGTGGATAAAGCACAACGGCTATCTAATAAACGCTTTAGGGCGACTGCTTCGTTGAAACGTGACGAAGATTTTCCCTTCCGTTAATATTTTTGGTCGATTTAGAAGTAGACTGGAATTTTAGTTAGAATTACGTTAGAACAATGTGAAAACACTGTGGTGTTAAACAGAAGTGTGGAGGGAACACGTGCTTGCACGCACAAAGGACAGAACATCAATGTCTCGTCCAGCTCTCAGCATTGTCTCATTTCGCTTGTTTCCTTGAAATAATAAATACTATATACTACTGTATCATAATCTTCAGTGCCCGGAAATTACAGAAGGTACCAAGACGTCATTTGTAAGGAAGATTTAATTTGATGATCTGTTCATTTAATTTGATTATCTACATTCATAAAACCTTGGTTTTTCTTGATATATGTTACTAAGGCTTTCTTGTGTCTCTTTTTCGTCCCTGAGAGACGCGCTTAAAGCGCTAACTAACCAAAAGCAATCTTTTATCTGGTTGAGCTTCATTTCCATGCAGCCTATTCATTTTTTTACATGTGTCCTATTCCTGTGAGTCCTTTGAGTTTGTTGTGACCTTGTAGCAATTAACAGTGGAGGTGGCACCTTATGGTGTGTCTTGATTGGGATTTTGCAAAAGTAGGATGATGCAGGTAGGAAATGCTTTAACTGCTTCTTTGAAGTTGGGAGTTGTGGTGTGGATGTGCGTTCATCTATGAGTCTGTCTGATGTGCCTGTATGTCTGTCTCATGTGCCTGTCTGTCTGTCGGATGTGCCTGTCTGTCTGTCTGTGTTTCTTGGTTTCAAAGTCTCTGGTTTGCCGTGTCTCTGGGGCTCTAGCCTGGTTGTCTGCCCATGTCTTCCCCTGGACTTCCTGAGAAAAAACACACACACACAAATTACAACAAGAACATTTTTTACAATGTCTTATTGATGTAGCACAGAAATAACGTGAAGCACCATCTGTGCTTCACGTTGCTTATTTTTTTTTTTGTTTTGTTCTCGGAAATTGAACGTGTATTGATGCTCTTTCTAGCCTTGGCTTTGAGTGCCATCTGCTGGAGTCAAATAGAAACACATCTATAATTTGTTATTAAAGCCTCTTTACTGTTGGCATAAAAATTCAATATAGTACACAGTATTTATCTGCCTTGAGATGAATAATGATACATTTATTGACATAATAAATAAACAGGATAAGAAAAACATAACCTATGGAAGTATAGGATGTGCAAAAACAATGTGGTCAGGGTTTGAAAGGATAGTGCTCTTACCTCAGGTGTGTGATGGTCAGTGTGTGACCTACAGGAGTCTTAGCAGTTGGTGAGCAGCCAGGACCAGTGTTAGCAGTACACTTGGATACACTATCCTAGTGGCCTGGGATGATCAAAGAATAGCTGTGTCAATACATGCTCCACACACACAAACACTTCAAAAATGTAATTATAGACACTCAGAGAAAGTGTCACACAATGTGAGTGCTGGAAAAGTGACTCCTTGGATACACAATGGGATCTCACCTTTTTTTAACAGAACCCAGAAATGCCAGGTAGAATCATGTTATTGGGATCTCCCCTTTGGATTATTTCTTATTCAGAGTTTAGCATTATCTTTTCAAATAGTATTTACTTATGAAGGGTACCAAAAACAATGTTTTAAATGTTAACGGCCTCCATCTTTAATTTATTCCTTTGAGAATCTTGCTACAATCATTGACATGATTATCTACATTGCATTTAAGAAATCAAAATAATTTTTTTATAGATGTCAGTGAAATTTTATTTATTTTCATTTAATTGATTTAGTCTAATGCACACTAGCCAAAGCAAGGGTGAGGTGCTGTCAAATAACAATGTTTGTGTTATATATGTGTACTCTGGTATTCACAGGTAGTGCCCTCTGTGGAAACAGGGACAAGGAGAACCATTGCATCTGTACGTCTTCAGGCAGACAAAAGTATTTGTGGAAAGACTTTTTTGAAAGTGTACAGAAGGCGTATAAAGGGACTGCTTACCTTGGCTGGTTCAAAGTACAAACAGACTATGAAGACAGATGAGTATTTACTGAATAATTCAGTACAATTCTGTACAATTTATTTAGTTCTTTACAATTTATTCTTGATTGTTTTGTTATGGTGAAACTTAACCAAAGTTTAGGTGGATGATGAGAAATGTAATATTTGTGTAATATAATATCACCATGACACTGTTCCACCTGCATTGTGATGCTTGGTGAGAACGTGCAGAGAGCAGCTCTGACCTTCTGCTCTACCCGTACGCTCTTTTTCCCACCGTTAGAGGCCTGTTTTCATCCCACTGCCTTTGTTTAGTTTCCCAGACTTTAACGTGAGATATGAAGCAGATGGGCCTTTTCATAGTCCTACGCTAATAAGAGACATATGTTTACACTTATTTTCAGTGCTGAGTCAACATGCGTACTGCAAGAATACGCTCCCACACTAGGTCTGATCTTTAGCAATAACAAGATGATGCAATGGTACTGAATTCCAATAATTTTTATTAAGACTCTTTACCTTTTTCCTTTCATTAACTGTGTGAGTCCCTAATAAAAAAATTTATTTCTTTTGTTGCTCTTTATAGGCATACATATGTGTGTGTGTGCGTGTGTTTCGAGATATATATA
>JAOYMR010000004.1:12587921-12631818 GCA_025802075.1 Tenebrosternarchus preto | reverse complement strand
CGATTATTAAAAAATAAAAATCTGAGGAAAATGAATTAAAAATAAGTTGCAGTGTACGTCCTCTTAGGGCTTCCGTAATATATATGACTTTTCACATATATAACTTTTAATCTTCTTGAGCTCATGTCAGTGCTCTGCAGTTTTACGACCTCTGTATTTAGTACACACTGACTTAAACCATGTCTGTTTTTATATAAACAAATATGTATTTCATACACTGACCAGATGAGTCAGCACATTTGGGACTTAATTCAGTTTTGGTATTAGATGTACAAGATTATGGAGGTCTGCTGAGTGTCTTCAGAGCTTTGTCTGTTTTCAGCAGAGTTCAGTCCACCCACACAAAACATAACAACATAAAGACATAAAGATCCAACTTTCCTGATATCCAGCCCGTGAGAACACAGGGTGGTAATGACTCTTGGGAGAGGCAATGTGTTCGCCTTCCTGAATAATTTTCTCATGTTCTTGATGCAGGCAGACTGCAAATTCAGCATGTTACATCCTAACTCAATGAGGGGTGAGGTCAGGTAAACAGGAGGAGGCATTTCATACCTGATCAGTGGTAGCGTTGGTGAACATGGTGAAGTCTGCATCGGTTAAGATCAACTCCGTCTCAGTTTCAACCGTCCCACCTCCCCTAAGAAATTTCTCCAGGTCTTCACTACTCCCATTGCCTTGTGAGACAAGTGATCATGAAACATCAACCAATCAGTTCAGTGTTGCTAACTTTATGGCCACAGTGAAAAGATTATCCCACAGTGTGAGGGATAGGGATACATACTGAAGAACATGTAGTCAAATGGGGATACATACTGATGAACATGTAGTCAAATGGGGATACATACTAAAGAACATGTAATCAAAAAGGGATACATACTGAAGAACATGTAGTCAAATAGGGATACATACTAAAGAACATGTAGTCAAAAAGGGATACATACTGAAGAACATGTAGTCAAATAGGGATACATACTAAAGAACATGTAGTCAAATAGGGATACATACTGAAGAACATGTAGTCAAATAGGGATACATACTAAAGAACATGTAGTCAAATAGGGATACATACTGAAGAACATGTAGTCAAATAGGGATACGTACTGAAGAATACATAGTCAAAGGTGGCATTGTAGTCATATTCTGGTGATGGGGTGGAATCATACTCATAGGGAATTATGCCATCCAGACCAGCTGCAAAGATAAAAGAGGCATGAATTAAGTGGAGGGTGAAATCTTTGGTCATGGATGCATATGATGGGAGAAATGATAATCCTGCTGTAATTTTATGTAATCTTGTTAGGATAATCTCATTTTTATATCATGTTAAACAGCGTAGATTACAGCTAAATAGCAATTATATCTCGTTGTTAATAGTTAATCAAATATGATTTATTCATTTAAACTTTATCTGCCCATCTTTTTTAACACTTTTTGAATAGTTCTTTGTATCAACATGTGTACTTTCACCTTATCCTGACATGGAAGTTGAAGAAGTACTTGACACCATTTTATTTAATGAGTAAAAATGAACTATAGAGACAAAAGTCTATAACATCAGGATGTTTCTGTCAGTCTTCCTAACAAGCCAGGAGGACCTCGTATCTGACAGAACAAAGGTATTCAGTCGGCCACTATATTTCTCCACGCCTTATGCAATCTTGTTTTTAAATATGTTTGTGATCATTTGTTTTGTGACAGTAGCTTTTACATAGCAGCTTACAGCATGCATATAATAAAATAATTTACGTAAAAGAAAAAGTTATATTTTTGAAAACTATTTGTTCTAAGGAACTTTTATTCATTATAAGATATTTTTTTTACAAAGGAAGCAATCAATATTTGGGACCAGTATGTCATTTTTCATAAGACTTTACATTATAGAACATGAACAGGACAACTGAGACCAAAAAACCCCCCACCAAAAACAGATCATGGGGGTCAGTCAGCATAAAAAGCAAATCCTTTTTGGAGATTCCCCATTCTGTCAAAGCCTTCCAAGCCGGGCTCTGTTTGTACCTTTGGGATTTGCACTGTTTGGCTCATCAGTAGTCTGGAGTACAGGAAGATGGAACTGACCCTGAGAGCCTGTCTTCATTCCAGAAAACAGGAATGAATAACCTGCCAGACTTTTAGATCTATTTCATCTACACAGCTGTTAACTCAGTTTAAGGCAATCAAAGTCAAATGCTTTTCATGAAGGAATGTTAGCAATATTCACACCTGGGAATAGAACCCAAGGGCCCCTGGTTGCCTACGCAAAGCTCTATCTGGATTCTTTGTTCTGTATTTCTTTTTTGTACTTGTCCGATGTGTACATGTTTGAAGTTACTGTATTTAGTAATTGTATAAAGTAACTGTCTTTATTAACTGTATAAAGTAACTGTATTTTTACTTTACTTGGTTTTTTACATTTTATTTTAAAAAGGCATAATGTCAATTTCTAGACATTCAAATACATAAATATTCTCAAATTTGCCAAACGGTAGTTATAAGTCATTGGTAGTCCCTTTGCCCGATGTTGCTAGGCATTCAATTAAAAGCAAAATTAATACAGTATATATACAATGGTTAAAACACATTGTGGAAGCATATGCAATATTTAAAGAAAGCAAATTGAATTCAGTTAATTACAAACAAAATATAGCATATACATTATATTTAAAAAAAACTTTTTAATATAGTTATGTTAAAGGTGAATAAATCCATTAATGCGGACAACACTGTAGTCTAGCAATGGTGATTTAAAGGAAGATAATTATATATAAACTGTTAAAGTGCCCTGTCCAGAGTCCTGTGCTGCCAGGTTAAGCTCTGACCCACGTTCCTTAATCAAGGAGTAAATGGTTTAGAGGATGAATAAACTGTCAAGGTTCTCTCACTTGTCAGACTTCATTCACTCCCATGTGTTCTACATATGTGTGATTAATCTGACCTGAGATTTTAGAGCTGAGTTGTGCAATCATACGTAAAGGCATCATCCCCATGCAGTTTAGCAAGTGGTGTGGGCTTCAGTAAAGCTTGTGGTATGTGTAGTGTACCAGACATGGTTTTACAACAGATACATTTTACATCAAATGTCTGCATGTTGTTTCCTCCTCTGTTAAAATAATTTAAAAAAATCATCTAATCACTTCTGCTTGATGGCAAGATGCCAAACCATTACAGCTCCTCTTCAGCATTACCTAGCTGTCAGTCACACATAGGTGGTCTCAATGAGGGCTCATCTCTTGCTGAGGTATCTGACAGAAGCCAGACGGACATTAGCACAGCGGTTAACCATAACATTAAAAAAAGACTCACTACACTTCATTAGTCTCCCAAGCAACCCTGCAGAGAGAACTTTGTCCTGGCTGCGTGCTGAGAAACCTCATGGCATGAGCTAGATGTCCCCTCTCTCCCGACATGGGAGCAGCAAAGAGACAAACTGAGAGCTGCTACCTGCAAGCCAGTAAACAAGTGTCATCCTAAACAGCATGTAGCTGAATGGCACTGGCTGTGAGCTGGGTCTCTGTACAGTCTGTGCGTATGTGGTGTTTATTTAAGACTACTAGCTCCAGGGGAAGGACTGCTATTAATTTCAGTGTCACTACATGAAACAACACTGGGAAATAGATTCCATGCTCTGAGCCTCATGCCCTCTGTCATCCAGTTCACTAAGGAGTTCCACTAAGTCTAGTTAAGTACTCCTATCCAAACAGGCAATTGTGGCGCCTTAATCACATGGATTTGATGAGTAAAGAAGTAACAATAACAAGGCCATATTTTAGTCAGAAACATGGTATAGAGGGTTTCATGGTGAATGTATTCACATGCCCTGCTGAATGAGGTCTTCCCCCAACCAGGAGAATTAATGGAGCTGAGCTTTGTCCAGGCACAGTAATGTCTGTCTGCTAGCAAAGCTCATACCCTCTGCAGGTCTCTTTTTTCAGTTTACATCCCTCTCTCTCTCATTCTCTGAGTGCCATTACTGCCAAGACTTGTATAGATATAAGCAAAATTCCAGAGTCTAAAGGTCCCGCACATTGTTCAGCCTCTGGAGGTTTGACCACATTCATCACTGATAAATTAACCTGGAGACATTCAGTGTCGCCTGGCAAATAATTGGGGAATGTAAAAAAAAGCTGGAGACAACCCTGATCAACACAGTTAAACTGAGGGGAAAGTGTGTATGTATCGTATGTTTCCTTAGAACTTCTTAAGATCCTTAACATTCCTTACTAAAATAAACTATAAGATACTTTTTTTGTCAGAAAAAGAATTACAGCACTACCATGGGCTAAATAAAGAGAGAATCTCCAGAATCTCTCAGACTTTACACTAATATGTTCTACACATGTCAAAACAAGCATGGAAGATTAATGTGAGATAACATCTCCCAAATAAAGATTTTTGAAGGATTTTATCTCTTTATGTGATCTTTGGAAAGTATGTACTCCAAAGACAGACGTAAAACAGAGGTGCGGTTCACCAGGATTTATTTTCTACACTAATTCTGAACTTATCTTGTTTTTGGAGATTACTTCACCAATCTTCTTTCACGATGTCGCAAGGCTGAGAGCATCCTAAAACCATACAACTTTGTTGTATTATAAATTAAAATCATAAGAGTTTCAGTCAGAATAAAGCCTTGTTGTGAAGATTAAAGAACATTCCAGAGTTCTTTCTTTGCTCTATTGTCCATATACATTTACTGCTGGGTCACCTGAGACTCAATTTGTCTTAGGAGCTTTCAATACACCCACGCTGCTACATTCCCTACACTGGACAAACACCTGCAATGTTAAACTAACTGCTACAAGATGTACACTATGGCCTCTTTCCCAGATTAAGATTAGTCCCAAGCCTAAACTAAAAAAGTGTAGGGTCTACTGTGTATGAGCAAGCTGAGCAAGCGACAGTCTTTTCTTAGTCACTCAAGCACACGCTCATCTCTTTTTTCAGGAGCAGGTGTCTTTTGAATGAGAGCAAAGTTGTGCATTGCTTCCTCAGACACATTCTATGAAAAATAGCTGTGTGCTGTGGTTACGTCACCCATGTAATTGTTCTAACCCCTGGAGTCATCTCTCATACTGGGGAAACCACACACCGTCATACAGCTCACTCTCACATGCCTTTGTCAGGACACCCTGGGGGTTATACATTTTCTTCACGTAGCAGACATCCTGACATTATAGGGAAGTGTTTAATGCTCTCCAAAATACAACAAAGAATTGCTTTAGCCAGAAGCACCACTTGTGTCTGTGTTGTGCTGTTTTTTTCTGAAGCAGGAGCAACATAAAAGAGAAAATAACTCAGATGATATAAGGCAGAGAAAACTGCTGAGCCCAGCAGTTTCTTTTATTTCAACACTTACCTCAGAGCTGACTAGACTCAGACAGTAAGATGTCTTCTGCGTCTTCTATTACCATGTAATGCTTCTCAGAGGTCAAAATGTACAGACATATAAATGCTTGTGCCCTAAGCTATCCCAGCTCAGAACTTGTTGCAACAAAAAAGAATGACCATGCTTCATGCGGTCTTGCTGAAACAGTCTTGGGAAAACTGGAAACCAGATGCTCAGGGGATCAGGGGATAGCTTCATAAATGCATGCTTAAACTGTCACTACTCCCACTTGCCAGACAGCTCTGTCCTAAACAGAACCATGTGCAACCATTTACACTAGTGCTCTAGATGGATCACACACGCTGTCCATTTTCCTTTTCACCCCAAAATACATACTTGTCCTCAAGAAGAACCCTTTAGAAGCACATGTGGGCTTAAACATTAAAACAGCCTTTTGCAGCTCTGACACCTAAACGTGAACATGTTCATGCAGCTCCAGCATGCTTATACAACTTTTCCCTCTTCTTTCTCTCTTTGTCTTTATCTCTCTCAACCTCTGTCTCTCTTTCTGCCTCAGTTTCTCTCTGAGAGAGACCCACACGTACATACATACACACAGAGCCACTTACACATTGTGTCTTAAGACTCACCGCAGTAGAGTGGCAGTAGTAGCAGAGGTCCTGCCAGGCACACAGCTATCAAGCAGTGATGAGGTAACCTGGGCATGTTGCTCTTCACAGAGTGTGTGTGTGCGTGAGAGGAGCCTGAACGCTGTGCCACTGAATGACTGCGCTGCATGAGTGGGGAGGCGAGGGGAGGAAACTGCTGAGGGAAAGGAGGTGGGAGAAGAAGAGAGGGGGAGGGAACTTTCACATCTTGCCTGAATGCCTCAGCTATCTCCAAACTAGAGCTGCTCCCTTTTTTATACAGGCCCATGCTGGCTATCCATGCCCAGAAAATTATAGCGGTCTCAGTTATTACTAGTACAAACTGATTTAAACAGTGATTATGGGTCTCGGTTATTAATAGTGTAATCTGATTTAAAGAAAAAGCTTATGGATGGCTATCCTCAGTTGGCAGTACTGTTTTAAAGGTTTGGGGTTAAGATCTGATGAACTGACACTGGTTTAGATAGAGGGTCTGATGGCCCAAAGAGAGGTCAGTGAGACTGTTCTCAGGTCAGTGGATATAAACGTCATCTAGACAGCTTAAACACATTGTAGTTGATGTGATGTACGATAGTGATAAATGTGTGTGCCTGCTGTGAGCAGAGTGTGGGAAAGAGGGTTTTAAAATCAGTTTAGCAAAACACTAAATAAGTAAATATGATGCACTGCCAAAAAGCCACGGGAAAGGCTGAAAATAGTTGACGTCAAGCCCAGTAACTCATGGCTATAAGTGCTTTGAGCAGAGAAATAAATGAACATCAACGCATGTACACACGTGCAGGAATGGTATTGGTTTCACTTTAAATAGGCAAACTGCCATATTTTCATGTTTTGTGACATAGCCTGGAAAAACAAAAAACATTACAGCTTAACAGGACATCTTATGGGCCCAAAGGCTCCAGTTCTCTTAATGTACCGAGAAACAGATGTTTTTCTTTCCTGGAAAGCAAAGGCAGGAGCTTTGAGTTTCCATCCTTTCTGCTCTGCATGGGGTTGGAGGACAAGCTAAAGGCATTAAGATGTACTTCAGCAGGAGGACAGGACAGAGAACAGTGGGTGTCAGAGAGCGGAAATAGGCAAATGAATGAATATTCATCCACCATCTTAACCATTCTGTGCTTGGCCTGTTGTGTGACCTTTGGTCTGACTCAGTGGGACTATGGTTAGCTCCCCTCCCGCATAGCGCCCAGCTGTGTGTGCTGGACCGTGAGACCGGCTGGGTGACTGACCAAGACAGCACAAACAAACCAGGCAGAGTTTCTTCCAGGTAAAGAAACTCTGCCTCCTGTTTCCCCACCACGCAGGAGTAGGTCTCCCCTGCTCGTGTCGAGACACGCCCTCGACTCAGGCTGGAATACCACAGGCATGTAGTCAGACTGAGAGTGAAACTTAATCACCAGCACCACTGGGTTGCTACTGCCTGTTAGCATCGCCCAGGAATAAAAAAGGCACATCAGTTGAGTCCACCATAGCAAATCAAACAAATCTGCACGAGAGACTGCTCTCCAGTCGAGCAGCCCCAGGAGACATGGAGACTTACCCCAGGAAAGCTGTGGCCTTCAGGTTGTGTATAATTCTTTCATTCATTGTATCCCACTCCCGTTTTGTGTATGGGGACAATGCGTTTTAGCCCCAGAGATTTGGTTGGCTTTAGACTTGGTGGAAGAAGGGGCTTTACTAAGATATTTGTTCAGCTTGTTTTCAGGCACATTGTCATCTTCATAAAATCTAATTATCATTGTGTAATCTTTCATAACAGTTTATGAGTTGTTCTAATCTTGTTTTTGGTTAAGAGGAATATAACTGATATCAGGTAAGGAGAACAGAGTCATGTTTTTCAGATATTGCTAATTTTCATCATGAATATTTTCTCTTTTATAGTGCTTCTATCTGAATTTGAGTCTCAGGGCTAACACCCCTGACTGGTATTGATAAATGGTTTAGAAGGAGCATGCATGTCATGCACTAGACTGCCATTTTGACAGGATGATACAGGGCACACATTCAGGACAAAGCAACGGCAAAGTCTCTGCCTAAGACACATGTAGAGATGTATAGCTGACAGGCACAAGCACACATTCAGGCCTTAAGCAACAGTGACACTTCAGATTTAGCACAGTCTGATGTGATTAACTCATCCTTTCCCAACACACACTCATGGTAAAGAACTTTTACATATACTTATCTGACTCTTTCCCTTTTTTGCACCAAAACATGTTTCTATTTGTTTTCTTTGCAACACATACAGTCTGTGCTCTAATGGAAGGAGCTTGGTTGTTGTTTAAGAACAGCTGTGGTCTGCACCAATCAAAAGGTGTGACGGCGGAAAGGAGGGAGCAGGAACAGACGCTACTGGGAACAAACTGAAATGTTTATTGACAGGGTTGCCAGTGGCGCAAAAGCAATCAACGTGCAAAAGAACACGCAACATTGCAGTCGATTGCAGACCGGTTTACCGGTGAGGCTGTAATGAGGGCGGCTAGCACACAAACTGGCGGCAGCGTGTAATAACAGAGGCTGTGTGATCAGTCCGGCCAGCCAGGCCAATAGAACAGCCGATCTTCGGGATTACCGGGAAAGCTGCCTGGTTGCGGCTTGTATAAGCGGACCGGTAGCACCGTGTCCAAAACAGAGGCTGTGTGATCCGTCCAAAGGCGCAACGGGCGCACGCGAGCTGGAGGCAGCGTGTGTAAACAGAGGCTGTAGACGCGGCCCGCCTAGTGCAGTCTAATGTACAGCACTGGTCGAGCTGTGCGGTGTCTTTATATAGTCCTTCAGATGATGAGTGCCAGGTGCGCTCAATTCCTGGCGATTGGTGGGCGTGGCCTGCGGGCTGGCTGCCCGGCGAAACGTGACAAAAGGCCTAATAATCATATTTAACCACATTTTTTAAACATGTTTTTTTCTATTTTTGAATAATTGTTACATGAAATTGTCTAACTTTCTAAATGCTACTAAAGATATTGAAGCAGTAACGAGTAATCTCTGGTTTTTTTCACGTTAGATTTGTGCTATCCAACTATGAAACCCATATCTTACCACCAGCCACAGACCACTAGAGAATTCCAACTGGGCGAGTAAGTGATGCATTGTGAGAACCGTCGTGGGGGTATTTGTCAGCTGGGAGAAGTTCACACAAACATTTCCTACTTATACTATTTCTGTGTAGTTTCTAAGGGCAGTCCTGGAGAGGCTTTTGTCCTTTTCTTTGAAGTTGTGGTGTAACTTGTGGTGTTATTTTCAAATTGTAACAAAAACTAAAGGGTAGTTTTATACAGTAATAATTTTACAGTCTTTACTGAATTTTACAATCGCTGCTGTACTGCATAATAGCAATATAAACTTGAATTATTTAACATTTCTGCTGCAATGTGTAGTTGTCTGAATTAGAATTAGATATTTTAAAACAGAAAAAAACATTAAAAGTTCAAAAATATCGTCCAAACATCCAACACTAGAGTTAGTTATCATCCACTGAGAGCAGATGACAGAAGAATTCTCTCACTCATTGAAACTATCTATGGACTGCATGTGAGAGGGCTGTGAGCCACACTCCCACCGCCTGCCTTCGTAAGGCCTCACTAAACTAGAGGACGCTGCAGTGTGTGTGCATACGTGAGAGCAGAGGCAGGATGAGCCTGGGGTATCCCACGGGGGTTGGTGGGGGGGCCCCAGGGGTTAGTGTGGAGGAATCTCCCACACTGACTCTGAGGCTCTTACTGTGGAAAAGCCATTAGAGAAAATACTTGCAAATGTGAACATTTGCGTGGAATCTGGGGTCACATTCAGGTGCTGTTTTACATGTACAACAGATACAGACCTTTTATGTTGTAGTAGTCTTGAGTCAAATTACTTAATGATAATAGTTTTGTAGACTAAAATGTTCTTTTGTAAAACAATAAAAGAAATGCTGTAGGGCATTTTATTCTTTTAAATAAAATAAAATCTCATTTTACTCAATAACTCTTTTGAGCAGAGCTACAGCACATTCTCATTATGTAACAAATACAATTGAAATGTACAGTCAGTCAAAACTTAGGCTTCTTAGGTGAGTAATTAAAACTGCAACCTACTTATACTGGCTTATTCTACTTATATTGTTATTTATACTACTTTTCTTTCAGTAGGTTGCTGAATGCTGACAGCAAGCCAGATAGAAATGTTACAGACTCCCTGCACTAAAAAACTAAAAAAAAGTGCTAAAAAACAAAACATTGGCGTGAGAACCTAGTGACACACTTCCTGTTCCTTTTTTTGTTTTGTCTTTACATTGCCATAGTAAATCCGGCTCTATGCTGCTCCTTTACCTCCTGCTTCCTGCTGCCCCGCTGAACCTCAGCAATACTACAGTGATGACGATATTCGGGACTGAAAATACGTGCACGTCACGAAGGAGTCTCCCTATTCAAAGAATTGATCAAGAATCCCGCTGCAATACAGCCGCAAAAGCATGCATTCCATGGGCCTCAGCAAGAGTCTTCTGACACCTGCCAGCCCTCCAGCTGTGGCCCAGTTTCAGCTTGCATAGATGACTCTGCAAGACAACCTAGAGGCTTCTGTGAAGCTCTCTGAACATGCAGTGGCTGCATGTGGCTGGCTAAACAAGAGCTGGGCGGTGCAGATGCTTCCTCTGTTCTTGTGAGGGACCGAGCAGCTGCCAGTAGCGTCTCCCTCAGGAGGATGATCCTGCAGCGGATGGGCCGGACTCCAATGGTTCTGCATGCTAATTTTCAAGGAGTTTGACTGGACTTTCATCTTCATGCAGCAGCTCCATGACTGCAGGCTGTGGGGTTCTATCTCAGTATTGGGGCTCTTCAGGCATTGTCAAACTGAAAGTACAGGAGCAGTCAACCAAAGTTCTATCCCAAAACCCTCGTTCCCTCTCCAGTACCTAGTGGTGTATTTCTGAAGCTGCCCAATTACTGAAGACCAAAGAAGAAGGTGAGATAGTTTCTGGGGCTGGCTGCCTCTTATCATAGGGTCGTGACTAATTATTCAGACATCACCAGCTTAATGACTGATCTCAGTATAAAGAGAGCACCATAACAGTCCTTCTATATGAAATTTCTTTGTACTGCCCTGGTGGCTCTCAAGTATAACTAGTGTGTTTCACAGAGATATAGGCACCACTACATTGCAAGGTACACTCACCAGCCACTTTATTAGGTACACCTTACTAGTAATGGGTTGGACCCCCTTTTGCCTTCAGAACTGCCTTAATCCTTCATGGCATAGATTCAACAAGGTGCTCTTCTGCATGCCTTGGTTGTAACGACTGGTTATTTGAGTTACTGTTGCCGTTCTATCAGCTCAAACCAATCTGGCCATTCTCCTCTGACCTCTAGCATCAACAAGGCATTTGTGCCTGTGATTTGCGCATGTGATTGGCTGATTCGACATTTGCGTTAATGAGCAGCTGGACAGGTGTACCTATTAAAGTGGCCCGTGAGTGTGTACTCACTTTATTGCACAGTGTGAAGAATGGCTGAAGATTAGAGATCAATGACTCTGGAGAAGTAGACCATCTGTGAATATAAATGTGTAAAACAGAGAGCTCTCTGCATGGTAACACGGCAGGTTGTGCTGTGGTGAGAAGTGAAACCAACACAGGCTCCAAATTATTGACATAAATTTCTCGAACACCACTGGGGCCAATACCAAGCCATATGGAACACAGCAAAAGTGGAATAAGCCCTCAGGCATTAGGAATGTCGTTAAATCCTAGCTATGAGGGTGCAGTTACAGTTAATGATACATACTTTCAAGATCAATCACTGAGAAAACTGTGGATCCAGCTAAGGCAGCAAACAATTCCCCCATATGTTGATGGTTTGTCCACCATTTTCTACCATTTTGGCCTTTCTAAGATCTACACATATTCTTACTCCTCCTGTTTTCTTCTGTATTGTTTCTTCAAACAGATCTCACAGAGAAAGGCAGACATCATTGTTTTTGAAATAAAGTTTGGCAGCCCCAGCAACTGCATGGATCCTTTCACCCAGCCCAATCAGAAGAATTCTGACTGGCCTTGGAGAGCTGCATAACTAAGGTGGAGGCAGGAGAGGCAGATATGAGATCCATGTCCATCAGTGGTGTTCTACTCTCAGGAACCTAGAGTTACACTTTAAATGTAGCAGTGTGTCTCACCACATTTGCTAGGTACAATCCATCACTTTGAATGGAGTTTGTAAGTAACAAGGGCAAACTGTGGGCAGCTGTAAGGGCAGCTCCTTGAAATTGTCACCACTAGTAGTGCTTTGTTGAGTGAAGTAGCAAAAGCGATGTGCGTTCTGGTACTTCTATTAGAAGCTGTGCATATGTGCCGACCTGCACACAGATGCAAGGTGTACCTTTTTACTGTGCATTTTGCATTTATTGCATGATATAATTGCTCCACATTCTTGTGCTCCACATTCTCCAGATGCTTATCTGAACCACAGTGAAAGCAGGTGTGAGGAGCCGAGGCGGCAAGAACCTTTGGTAGAATGTGCAACAGATCCTGCATGTGCACGTGTGCATTTCTACATGCTTGTCTGATTTAAGCTCCATATTTGGACTTGAAAAAAATTGTAAATAGTGCTGAAATAACCAGACTCTGTGGGTGTATTCGCCCATTACAACCAGATATTATGTAAATATTTAAATAATAAAGCAAGGGAGGTGGACATAGAGTTAACTAAAAACACAAAATTAATTAAAAATACATAACTGTATTTCATCAGATAAGCACACACAGCATCACATCACATACATGCATGCGTACAGCAACTTCTTCTCTTCTCTGCCTTTAGTACTCAAAGTTTTTTACTGACATCTAGTGGTGTGGCAATGAATACAGTGTTAAGAAAAACAGAACAGCAGCATTCACCAGATTTTTCTTCCTTTTGTCTTGCAGATGGAAGGATGGCTGAGGGCTGTTTTGTTCCTGGTGATCGAGGAGGAGGAATCCCTGTTGCTGTATATTATTCACAAACTGCTGATGTGTGAGACTAAGTACTTAACTACTGAAACTTCTTGTGATCAAGTGGGAGGTCCTCGCCCTTTCGTACTAACTGTTGATACGCCCTTTCACCCTCTATTCAGACCCCACCTTATTCTTGTGGCTCCACAGAGCACAGATTACTCATTGCTATCTGGCACTCACCCTTTAAAGTTCAAGGCGGTCCACAGGCCGATGGCACAGATGGCAGTGGCCGATTTCCTCACCTACTCTTGCCAAGGGAAGGATTGGGAGGGAGTTGTTGGTCTGGCATGGGGTATGTGGCAGTAGGGGCGTGGCCAAGCCTCCGCTGGGCGGAGAGTCAACCGGGGAGAACCAGCAGGTGAATAAAATTGGTTGCACCTGTGTATGATTACCTACAGCCTACTTACACAAGCTTCAGCTTTAAGCAGGATGCTGAGTGCCAAGAATGTGAGAGAGAGAGATGCAGACATGTTACAGACACAGAGCCCTGTACTGAAGTGCTGAAAAACAAAACCTTGAAGTGAAAACCTGTTGAGGCACTCCTAGCATACTTATTTTGGTTTTGTCTTAACACTGACACAATAAATCTGGCTCTGTGCTCCACCTCTACCTCCTACGCCCAGTTTTCATGCTGAGACTAAGAAATACTCTGGCGTGTTTATTTGGAAAAAACACCAACACTGCAAGAGAAAAACATTTGCCTTACATCAAAAAAAATGAATAAACGTGAGAGGTGGAAATGTGATGTGAAGCTGCCATGTGTGCGAATCTGATGGACTACAGTTTTGTGTTTTCGTTAACTCTACATCCTTAGTGTCACGGTGGCCGACCTTCCCTTTTCCCTTGTCCTGTGTTCGTATGGGTGTGTCCGTGTGTAGGTTTGTACTCAGTGTGTGTTACGTGAGTGTGTGTAGCGTGGGCGTGGCGTGTGGATGTCCGTAAAGTCCGTAAAATCGTTATGTTTCCCTTTTGTATTTTCTAGCGTGTGTGTATTTAAGCGTGTGTATATCACCCCTTGTTTGTCGGTATTTGTCGACGTTGCGCGTAAGTCTTCTCTGTGTTTCCTCGTTATTAAAGTGAAATACGCTTTTTTCAGTACCCGGCATCCTGTTCTCTTTATTTATCATTCCGCGTTGTTCAAGCGTTAAACTTAGCAATACATTCTTTAATCCTAAATTATTCGCCCAAAGAAGAAACCACCAAACAGTCTACATACCGTGTCACAAACAATAGGATTTGATAACGTGTTACAAAACATGGGAGTTTGCATCACATAAGTGCTATTTATGAAACTATATGCTGAAAGCCATAAACAAGTCAGTCCTAGAGATGCTGTTTGTGTTTACACTGCCATCTGCAGATACCACATCTAATGCTATCATTGAGAGATTTTTTCATGCGATAAGAATAGCCTGTTCTTTTGGCACTTCAATCTAGGCAAACCACACAGATTTAATCTGAACACCTGGGGGAATGAAACCCACAGCCAGGAAAGTTCTGTGCTTTAAAATACTGAGTACAACAAATGTAAGGTATGGAATACTTTTGGGAATTATTCAACCGTGCTCCACACACTGCCCCACTAAGTCTATAAGATTCTACATGGTCTTTCAATTTATAGAATATGACAAATCATTTTTGCAAAAGATAAGCTTTAAATTTTCTCCACATATTACAACATCTGACATCCCACCATGTTTATGTTTTTGTAATCATGGCATGATTCACTGATTCACTGGCTTGGTTGTGTTTTGAGTGAAAATAGCCCTATCGGCCTGTGTTAGGCAAGCATTCCAGTGATCAACTTTAGGGCCTGTCTTATCTCATTTTGCTCTCTGTGTAAAGGGAGGTAATAGTGCAGAATGGTCCTTGAACACGGCCACATGTTCCCGTATCTGAAAATACACTCGTTTTCCCCTCTCCAAGTTCTCTCAGGAAGATATCTCACCAAATACATGTACAGGAAATTGGCGCAATGTTTATTTGGTTTGCTGTGAAAACCTTTTCACAGAGAAGTGTTAGGATGCAATGACATGAGTTCAAGTGTATATTACCAATAGCAGAAATATAATTCTACTGTTATTTATTCTACACTTCAATGTGACATCAGTGTGTATAGGACAAATTTTATGACATTTGACTTTCATAATTAAATGTGTAATTTCATATGGGTTCAAACACTACTGCAGGTTCTGTCAGTATGTGTAAAATCCTACATTCATGGGCAATGCAGAGTCAGCTAGCATGGTTCATGTAGGAGAGGTTGGTTTGTATCCACAAAGAGAGAGTTGGTTCCCATACTGGTGCATTTGGAGATACTATTAAAATGCTTAAAAGTGTGCTTACATTTAATAGGTCCTAATATTCCTAATTCATTTCATGTGTTTAAAGCCACCCCATCCCAAAGTGTCCCATCCCCTACCTGTTGGTAGTGGTTTTGAAGGGAATATACATTCCAGCAGGAGCAGTTGTGAAATGGTTGAAATTCAAATGCATGTGCTTGGCAGTACTCAGGGCCATGTTCCTTTGTAATTTGTAATTCAATCACAGGACACTGTGAGAATGGCCATCCTGAGAAAACAAAGGCTGATGTCTTCTGAGATAGTTTCACACGTGACTCCATCTCCACTCTCCTAGAGCATAGAGTCTCTGTCATGGTTTCACACATATCCAAGGCTCCACTCTCCCAGAGCATGGAGCATCTGAGATGGTTTCACACATGAGCCTGTCTCCACTCTTCCAGAGCATGGAGCCTCTGAGATGGTTTCACACATGAGCCTGTCTCCACTCTTCCAGAGCATGGAGCCTCTGAGATGGTTTCACACATGAGCCTGTCTCCACTCTCCCAGAGCATGGAGCCTCTGAGATGGTTTCACACATGAGCCTGTCTCCACTCTCCCAGACCATGGAGCCTCTGAGATGGTTTCACACATGAGCCTGTCTCCACTCTCCCAGACCATGGAGCCTCTGGGTTTGTTCCTTCTTTTTCTCTTTGAACTCTTCTTGGTTCTTTTTGAGCATGTCAGTGGAAAGGATGGATGTGTATGTTTTCAAAGAAAAGAAAAAAATCAAGCAAAGCAGGCAAGCAATATACAAACAGAACACTCGAAAAATGGCTTCACTCAAACAGCACAATATATTTATATAATACATGATGCAAATTAAATTAATTAACTTTATTTGAAAATTCACCCAGTGGAGCAAATTAACATTGAACCATATATTTAAATCTAACAACTCTGTATTGTTTCCTGGTGAAGCAGCCTGGGAATATTCAGTACAATGTAGTTCTTTTGTTCCTCCTTCTCCAGTCTCAGTGTTTCCATGCTGAAGCCTCCAGGCCATCTCTGCATAATGAATCCTCACAAACCAGGCATTTTTAAAGATGACGATATTCAACTATTTGATTTATCTAAATGTCTTGAGGGTAGTTTTAATGGCCATTGGGCAAGACTGCTTTTTATATGGAAATTGCATATATGTGTGGATGTTTTCTTTTGTCCTGCACTGGGAGGAAAGCCCCCTCTCAAGAGGAAGTTGCATTTTCTGTAGGGAAGGAGCAGAAGCCCTGAGTACAAGTTCCAAATCCTTCACCACATAGATGCTGGAGGTTCTACAAAAAGCCAAAAAGCTAGCAAAGGAACTACCATAACCAAACGACTCTCTAAAGTCAACAGCTGCAAGTTTAAACAACAGCGGTCAGCAATAGAACTCAATAGGCTATTTATAGGGAGCTGCATCGGGAGTTTCCTTGTGCATACATAACTTGTGATTGGGTACATTTAATTAGACATCTTAAAATATAATTTATTTAATGTAAGATGAAATATTGTATGGCTGTAAGACGATGAATATGAATATATCCTATGCTAAACATCATATTATAACTGTTTTCTTAACACAGGGATTAAGATTATATATATATATATAGGCACATGGGCCATTAGAGGAACCCAACACTCTGCTATATATATATACTTCCAAAAGGCCCTTCTCCAAACTCCCCTGTAACTGTAATGTGTCCAATCTTCAGGGCTATGAAAAACAAAGGCATCCTTGGGCCAGGAAAACAAAGACTTCTATTTGGCTGTACTGTCTGTGTCAGGATGAATGAACAGTAATAAACTCATGCCCTGAACCCACATGCTTGCAAGCTAAAATAAAGAATGGATATCTTTTAACTTCATCGCCTGTAACCCTACCATCTACATTTAGTTTGGTATCTCTCATTTTGATGTGACACTCTCATATCCACACTCCATGTAGGTGAGAATGACATGTGGAAGCCATTTAAACCATGCACTGTCATCTTATAGGCTAAACATATATGTTGAAAAAAAGTTCCCTTTAGATGCCTCTAAAACCTTTTTATATCATTGTGAGCTAGTATAGCAAATTCTTATTTCACTCTTTACAGTGATAATATAAAGGAGGAAATTATGTACAGCTTTTACATATTTGTATGTCTTTAACCACGACATTTAGCAGGGTCAATGTATCTTCCCTTTACTTCTTCATAATAAATGGTGTGGCAGGACGAACTCAAAGTTCTGTTTATGTAGTGCCTCAGAAAATTAAGAATCTTTAGGAACTTCCTATTTTTCCTCAAACATTGTCCTTGCATGGTGTGATACAGCCTTTTTTTTCTTCCCCTGCTGTAAGAACAACACTTGAGCACCAGCCAGAATAACAGACAGTACATATAAAATATAAGTTCCAAAAATAAGTTAATAATACATTTTTAAACTTCCTATTGTAACTCTCACTGTGTCTGGTGACCTATTCAAACATTCTTGCCTTCAAGAATACATGAAGGATAGAATGATAACACCCTGAACTCCTACAGTGTTGTATGTCAAACATTTTTGGTATATGTTCCCAAAGGTTCACCATTTTACTCACTTCCTCATGTCTTCCCAGAGATACAGGATAGGCTACAACAGTCCATGTTTAGTCTCTGTTGTGGCTTTGTGTCTGTCTCTCTCAAAGCTTCCTCCATTATGAATCTTTAAGAACTCCCCAGGCAGTCTGACTGCAGATCCCCTATTGTCTCCTTGTATTTGAATACACCAGTGTATTCTTGCCTTTGTTCTACACTGCCCAAGACCCTCACATAGCCTCCACCCCCACCCTCTCACCTCTAGTGGTTTGGCTAGCAATGGGCCAGCATGCCGCCAGAGGACAAAGAGGGGGAGGGGGGGCAGTTAACACTGAGGAGACGTGACAACAGCTCGTAATCAAGGTCAAGGAGATGCTCGGGGGTTCCAGCACTGTGGACCATTACAGGCAATTATCCTCTTGATGCTTCATGCTTAAAGTTTTCACACGTAGACATGTAGAAGTTGCTGTGACTAACAAAAGACTGAGGTCTCTGACAGTGAAAAAGTGCAATGGAGCAAACGAGCATATGTTTATAAAGTGTACATGGAAGATTTCCCATTTGTTAGTGAAATAACAGGAAATATTGATATTCTTTCTTTTCACATTTTTTTCTTTTATTTAAACTGACATGAGCTAAATGTTTTTAAAATGTGGCGTTTTATAAAAACAACTTCAGTCTCTTTAAATTATGAATAGTACCACAAATGCAATTCCTAGCATACAGGCGCATACACTGAAAAAAATATGATCTGTCTATCCAAAGATATATTGCTCCATCTAGTGACAACATTGTACTTGAGTTCGATGGTCAAGGCATATGAGTGAATCTAATTATAAGTGCACAAGGCCACGGCCTTGTTCTGTCTGCCACCTAGTGGGTCTTTATGCCTTCACATACTGGCATTCTTCCGACTGCCAAAATTCATGGGATGTTTTTTTTTATATTTAGATTCATTTAGATTTACCCACAGGATTTTACTCCAGCAACGTTCAAATGCATATAAAACATATTTTCAGTTGCCAGTGGGAGTATGTCACTAGTGTCATTAACTTAACCCTGTGGTCTGATGTGCTGAGTTATATGATTAGACTTACATTTTGCATCAACAACAACAAAAAAGAGGATAAGTGCTACAAAACAGCACGGGGAAAACAGAGATTACAGGGAACAGTGAAACAATACCAGGTATAATAAAAGACCTACACAGACCACAGTGTGGGTTATATTTAGTGTGTATTACCAAGTTATCGTCAAATGTTATACTGTATTACTATTACTGAGCAGGGGAAAAAAGCAAAATCACCCAAACAATGCTCCATTTTCTACATCCTCTGTCAGCTGAAGTATTTCCTGTTTCCTCTCTGTCAAGTGACTTTATCCCTCAATCCTTCATCTTGTCCCTAAGGTCTTTATTTGGGTCTCTCAACAGAATATCTGTCTGCTTTAATATAACCAGCAAAAGCCACAAACCATCTGACTAATAAAATGTAACTACCTAAAACAGCAATTTGGCCTGCTATTAATTAACATAATATTAGAACATTTGAGGTGTATTTTGGATATGTGTTTGAATTTGTTCAGACAAAAAAAAAAAAAACTAAGCTAATAACCTGTGAATGTTGAATGACTGTGAGGTGGGGAAGATTATTCATTTCCTAAAGCAGCTTAGTAGATCTGTCATAGTATCAATTCCACTCCAGGGTCAGTGTGCCATGTCCCCCTATTGGTCACCTTGGATATTACACTAATGGACATTATCAGCAACATGAGGTCCTTTTTGTGGACCGAGTGCTGGCGGTGACATTCATTCAAGAAAAAAAATTATATATATATATATATATATATATATATATATATATATAGATAGATAGATAGATAGATAGATAGACAATAGGATATACTGTATATGTGTGTATATATGGATGCTGACAGTAATTCTGCCATTTGTAGTTAGATTATATTGGATCCAGTCCCCAGATCCACATTTTCTTGAGTGTATTCACTGTGACTGAGAGCTTTTTCCATTCACACATTTATTTTCATTATTTTTCCACAGCAGATTTAATACAATTGTTAAACTGGTATAGTTACTTTGAGTGAGAATGCTTTCAGACATGATGTAAGCCCAAGCACAGGGACTTTGGCCTTTATGAGCTGTGTAGTCAAGTGGTCAGCAGCACATTGCATGGAACAGATGGCCTGTAGGTTTTAAGCCCCCATGACTGTTGTGGTTTATAGTCAGCCATTTTATTTAATAGCTGAATGGGAGATAGTTAGTCCTGGATAGTAAGAGCTCTTGGCTGTTGTAGTTCATCTTATTTAGTCTAATCTAAAAGGAATCTTTAAATTTTAAATGTTGGTTGCTGGGGTTGAATAAGGTTTCTTGAAATGAAATCTGTTAGCTCTTAATCGATTTATTTATTGGGTGCGACACGGCCAACGAAATTAAGGCGCCAATAAGGACAAAGAATGGGCGGTTTTGTAGTTTGAAAGCTTTATACTGACATTCTCATCAGCCCATCTAATTTTACTGCGCGCGCAATTCCAACCAATCATCTGCCGCGACAAAGACCGATTATGTTGATCAGTGTGATCTATTTGAATGGCATGTCCGTCCACCGCTCACGCGTTCAAAAACAAAAACTAACCAATCATGCAACGGAACGGGCGGGATTTCGGAAAGGGGGTTGGGTGCGAGGTATCATGGAGGATCAGTTAGAGAAGGGTAGACATTGAAGGAAGCTGAGCTGTGGGGCCGCGCTCTGGAGTTTCTGACAATTTATTTTCTAAACGATCTCGTCCAGTACTATATCTTCTAAAACAATGGAGATGAAGAAGAGGATCAGTTTAGAGCTGAGGAACAGAACTCCAGCAGAGGTAATATATTGAACTTTAATTATTTATTTTTCAAGAAATGTGAAATGATGTTCGCGCAACCTGTCTATTCTGCAGACTCGAATACTTACTCCGCTGAACGGCAGGCTCTGCAGTTAGACCACATGGGCGCTTAAAAGGATGCGAGCGAGAAAGGTTCTAAGATACAGTTTTCAGGAGCACAGAGAGTGCATTTTAATAGGTTACATATTACTTTAACGAAATACCACATTCACGCAAAGACTTCTGCTGTTTAGAATTACCAACTGCTTCGATCTTTAGCAAGACAAACTCCGTGGAATCTTTTGTCAACTCGTTACTGTCCCCTTCGCCATTGTATCTAAACTACTGTAATCGGTGTAAGAACGTCCGAAGCGTCCGAAGTGGCAGTTGCGCCACAAAATTGATGTTCTCTTCGTTTACGCATAAATTAGTAAACTTAAATTAAACGAAATCGGCTCACAAACGTCGTAGATTTAACTGCAATTTCATCGCGCTAGGTTGATATGGAACAATGTCCAGCTTAAAGAAGCCAATGTTGGTCTAAATTCACAATTTTGTCCTTTAGCGTCTTGGCCCTCTTGGTTACCATTATCATTATGAATTCAGATCAGTTGTTAGAATACTAGACTATTTACTGCGAATAATTTGTCAGTGGCTCGAGGAAGTTTATTATAAGCTAACAGCTAGCTTCACGGATGCAGACTTCAGTATGGCTTCTCTAACCTAGTTGTAAAGCGAGCAGTTTCGTCTCCCAAGGAGGACATCTTACTATCGAACTCTTCGACATTTTAAGATTCACTTGCCGTTGATCTTCCCTAATCAAACCCCACTAATAATTATTTTCGGACTTTCGTATCACACAAGCCATTGAACTAATAATACATCAGTATTATCGGCAAAGCGCAGTCTATATTTAGCTTCTTTACTGTCGGGCGGAGACGTGCGCTTCTATAGCGCCTCACCGCGTGTTGTGAGAATTGAGTACCGTGCGCTGCAGGACCTCGAACTGACGGGCGGGGAGTGGAAGTCATTTTGTTGCATCGGTTGACGAATGACGGTGTTTTGTACCTTTGACTTTAGTTGCCTACTATGTACGATAACAAAGTTATATTAAACCAGGAAAAAATAATCATAATGCTCTTAGATGAAACTGAATCGCAACCGATACTGGTAGTTTCTGTCAGACAGTCAGTTAAGACTACATCTAGTCCTGAAAGAACAAGGTGCCATTTTCCTCCATGTTCATATAACGATGGCGTAATCACATAGCTTTAGTTGGTTTTGTTTTGCTGAGCTTGTAGTTGATATATATTCGAAATTGTGCAACAATTTAAAAGGAAATGTCGACAATCGACGGTGTTTTTACTTGACGGAATGTAGCAGATGGCGAGGGGGCAACCCCCACCCTAGCTAGCACCCTAATTTAGTAGATTATTTTATTTTAGCCTACACTGCAGTCTCGTAGAAATGCGTTTAGTTTTGATAGACATTGTCATTTACCGGTCATTTCAAGTGAATATAAATAGTATTGTCCGAGTATAGCGAAGTTTTACACCGTGACTTCTTTGTTAAACTAACTCGGTTACGAGCATGGTGGTTACGTCATCAGTAAAAGTATTTTCAGATCACTGTGCATAATCGCGAGCGCCTTCTTGTGAAACGTTTGTAGATAGTTCAGCCCATTCATCCGCAAGTGACAGTAATATCTATAGGATGGTTTATATGTAATAATGTAATAAATGAAAGCATTTGCAATGTTGTTGTTCTGAAACTAATACTATTAATCAAGCTTGGAAAAGGGGAATTAGTGGTGATTTGTGAATAAAATATAAGCACTTGATAAAAGGTGTTTCGATTTGACTTTGAACATTGCTTTTGAGAAACATACACACAAGTCTACTTTTAACATATTCAGTCCATTCTCACAATTAAGGTAATCGTGTATTAAAGATAATGACCCAAGATAATCATCTTTTAGTCAACTGAATAGATAAAATTTATAATGCCAACAAGCACATTATTCCAGGTGTTGGGAACATTCAAAATATTTCTCACATACGTATTATGTACTTTCTTTACAAATTATGACCTGAAAAATAAGAGGTTAACACTCCATTGAGATCCTTTGAGACTAGACTGTTAAAAGTTCTGTCGTCATATCTAAGCATCTATCCATCTATCTATCCTTGCAGTTTGATGTAAGCTCTGCTCTTTCTCTCACCCTGTAGGTAGCAGAACTGGTGGTGGATAATTGCCGTTCAAGTGATGGAGAGATTGAGGGCCTCACGGACGAGTTCAAAGAGCTGGAGTTCCTCAGCATGGTCAACGTGGGTCTCACTTCCCTGGCCATGCTGCCGTCACTTCCTAAACTAAGAAAGGTCAGTCGTTTGACCAGTGCAGTGTGATCTTTCAAAGGCTGAATCAGCGCTTTCATTGTTAAATACGTGATTGCATTTTGTGATGTCATCAAATTTCAATTAAGCATGAATCCCCTTAATTACTTGACCATAGTTTTAAACTACAAATTGAAGTTGATCTATCGTGCTCTCTCCCTCTCTCCCCTGTAGTTTAAGTCTAGTTCTGTATGTGACCTGTGAACTTATGTTTTAACAGTTGGAGCTGAGTGACAACAATATCTCTGGCTCTTTGGAGACCCTGTCTGAGAAATGCCCCAATCTGACATACCTAAACCTGAGTGGCAACAAGATTAAAGACCTCAGTACAGTGGAAGCCCTGGTGAGGAGATCTTAAGCTTCCCACATAACTGTAGATGTATAACTCATCTAAATATTAGCCACGCACCAGATATTTTCGTTGTTAATGTAAATAAAGCCTGTTAAAGTGTATGTAAGGGATATTTAAATTAATGTGTTATAACAAAGGTTCTTACCAAGTTCTTATGAGACCTGTAAGAACTTCTACATGTCAGTCACCTTCTACATGTATCCTGAATAGCCATGTAGTATTTGTGTCTTTTGTTTACTGCCTGGGTCCATTCATTGTTGACCTATTTTTTTTTTTTGCCATTCTTCTGTAACTCAGCAAAACCTGAAGAACCTGAAGAGCCTGGACCTCTTCAACTGTGAGATCACCACCCTGGAGGAGTACAGGGAGAGCATTTTTGAGCTGTTGCCTCAGGTCACGTATCTGGATGGCTTCGACGCTGAAGACAACGAGGCCCCTGACTCCGAGGCAGATGATGATGGTGTGTGAACTCCAGCAGGGATTGTTATACAACCTGTCGCGCTACTCTGGACTAATGGCAATAAGTAGTTCTTTACAAAAAAAGAAATTAATAGTTAATTACATAATATTGTCTTTAAAGTGTTTAAGTAAAATTAGAGTGAATTTAGTGCTATAACTGTTTTTATCTGCGCAGATGATGATGAGGATGGTGAGGAGGGAGCAGGTCCTGTTGGCGATTATGATGATGACGATGATGATGATGAGGAAGGATCAGAGGGTGGAGAGGTCGGGCTGTCGTATCTCATGAAAGATGAAATTCAGGTAACGTTGTCTCTGTGTAACGGTATCATCTTTAAACCTGTGCCCAAGTTCCATGTCATTAATTATGTGTTGATGTTTTTGCACAACAGGATGAGGAAGATGATGATGACTATGTAGAAGAAGAGGAAGAGGAGGAGGAAGGTGAGGGTAAGTATGAAGCACACTCTGATATCTGAAGATCTTTTGTTGTTTTGATGCCTCAAGCACAAGGGTCTGCATGGGTTTGCTGCTCTGAAACATGAGTTTGTTTCGGGATTGCTTCCTTTGCAGAAGAGGAGGCAGAGGTTCGGGGAGAGAAGCGGAAGAGGGACGCAGAAGATGAGGGTGAAGACGACGATGAAGATGATGACTAACCTTGTGTGTTTAACATCTTGGAAACCCGATCTGAATTGTAGAACAACCTTGAAAAAAAAGCGTGATCTTACAGATTGTTTTTTCTCTTTGTATACCATAGATATATCACTGTAGAGGCTAAATGTTTTCTTTTGATAAATACATTATATTATACTATATAAAAGGGGTTTATTGACAATTCATTTATAGCCATTCCAAGTTTATGTCCCAACATGAGAATCTTGCCAGCATGAGTGAATGATGGGATGTCGGGTCTGTGGGTTATGGTTTGGGCCTTTGTGCTTCCAAACCTGCTGACCAACAGTCCGTTTCTAAAGGCAGCACTCGGACTTTAGTACCGGGAGGCAAACTGACACAGCGGCCCTGATCCGTAAAGAATAAACTCCACTGCATAGCTTGTGCTCAGCCTGCCGGTATCTTTCCCAAGGCGTCTTTGAGGAGGCAAAGAGTCGGCCTGCTCCTCATCTACCTCTTCTGGCTGTCTCAGTCTCAGCCCAGCATGGATAATCGGGCCAATCCTCTCCAGCTAACAGCCCCTGTGTTCCTGGATCGACCGGCCCTCGCTGAGGATCTCCACCATGGCGCTCTCCGTAAGGGATATCTCCACTCGAATCAGCTTAGGTATCGTAGACCAGGTTTGCTCAAATAGACAGTCCAGACGGTATGTGATCTCATGAATTTTAAAGTGTGATGTATGTAAATGTGATGTAAATGAATTGAAAATGAGGAAAATGGTTGGGAGTAGTCTGACAAGTTGATATCTAATTTTAATATCAGTCTTTTTTTAGAACTGAGGCCACAGGCATGTTGAAATCAACTGATAAACAGCTTCATCAGCAGTTTACTGCTCAAATATCCTGCAGAATTCAGTTTTGTTGGAATCTAAAATTATGCTATTTTAAGAGCTAAACTATAGTCAGAATTTTTAAGAGAGACATTGCTGGAAATTTCTCATATTGTTCAGGTTTAATGGCTTTGTTGGATTAAATAGTACCCTTGAGTACCTTTATTCCTACGTCTTGCTGTGGAAACAAGTTAGTTTCTACTTTTTGTGGGGGTATTTTACAGAGTAATACCTTTAAACTAATGTTCGTATGGCAATATGTACAGTATATAGTATCTGTTCCAAAAGGTCGGTGTTAGTGTGTTTTTTAACGAAGCTATTTGGTTATTTGTTTTAATACAAAGCACAGGTCGGAGGACTATAGTTCCTAGACACAGGTCGCCTGTTTTATTTTTCAGTACTTGGCTGTTGTGAGAGTGTATTTGGGGTTTTATGTGATGTAACCCTCTCAGGAGGGATTTAGGGTTTTTTTGTTCGATTTTGATGTTTGATTTTCCTTCTGCTGTTCCTGTCTATTTTTTTCTGTTTTCTTTTCTTTTTTCCCTTTTTTTCTTTCTTTTTTTTGGAAAATAAACATGAAAGATGGCATACTTTGAGATAAATGATTTGAAGAAAGTGTAAACTCTTTTGTCTAGTAATGAACTGTGCAAACCTTGATGAATGAGTGATCATTTGAGCATTAAAAGAATGTATCTCCACATGTGATGCTCAGTATAGGGCAGTTCACCTGCCCCCCTCTGGGGTAAGATTTGATGATGAAAATTAATTGCTACAAGCAATATCTTGCATTGCCATTGTATAATCATTTTCTGTGAAGACACCAATTGTCTGAGTTAAACTGTTAAGGCAACAGTGTTTTTAATGTTGACTAATTAAGAAACAACTCAAAATTGTGACTATTGAATGGAATAGCGCAAAAATTTTAGATATGCACCTAAAAAAGGTTTTGTTTACTATGAATTGGTATTTTAGGAAACCTTGTATTTCAAGAAATGTTCTGCTACTGCAGTAGTAATGTAATTTGGGGCAGAATAGAACGTAAGATTTTAATCATACGTTTGTCAAACACTTACTGAAAGCATAAGGTGGAAGAACTCAACCATTTTAAACTTTCATGCAGTGTATATTTTTGAAATGTAGGTTTGAGGTGAGTTCTATTCAGTCTTATTTTTCATGTTTGTGTGCATTAGCCTAGAACTTGTGTAATTGCATGTAACAAATGTTTTATGACCAAATTCTTACATGACTCAGAATGAGTTCCCTGAAAGTTGGAGTTAACAGCAACTTCTTATGACTCAAAACATGTTCCCAAGTGCCTATAAAGCTGTGTGAGAAACTTGACCCGTGACGTCTTAACTGGCTCTGTGGTGTGTGTATTACAGCACCTCTGAAAGCAGTCTGCTGTGTTTAATACTCTATACCGCTACCATCTGCAAAGGCTTGTACACAGACCATTACTTATTCATCAGCTAAACATGCTTTCAGCAACAGTAGTATAGTGGAAAGGGGTGGGGCCAGTGTCATGTCTGTAAGAGCAAAACAGACAGGGTTACCAAGAGAGTTATTAATAAATCATGAGTGAAGCACTGTCCTCAGAACCAATAAGGAATGGTTATGGAGAACATGAAGGGTGGAGTCATGACATTTGTACATTAGTAATTTATTGAATTGATGAGTGAGAGTCTTGTGCTGTAGTGAAGCAAAGCAATACTGGAGCTGAACACAAACAGTTTAGTCCTCAAACAAAATGCCAGTGTAAGTGTTTATGTTCAACTTTTGCATTCAGTGCTTTCATGTTGCATAGGAAACCAATGAAAATGTATTTTTAAAAGCATAACCTTAAAAGCTATTAGATCATTCACATCGTTTGAGGCTACCTAGTGAATCTCTTGAGAAACAGCAAAAATTCACACAAAAGATAAAAGCTGTCAGTCCTTCATCCTACCATTTAGATAAAACCACTACGCTACACAATGTGCCATGAAACTTTGTGGTTTTAGTTATACCCACTAAGGATAAAGTCTAGCCTGTATGATTCTCTTCATGCCTTCATTCTCTTCATCTCTTCATTCTAAATGTGAATCCAAACTAGTATTGTTAAATTTGGGGGAAATGCTTTTGGCATGTGATCACTTTAAATTGGTCACTGCTAGAAAAACCGTAATATGCAGCAGCAGTGGTCAAGATAAAGAGCATCTTACTAAAAAAAACACACTTTCACAGAATGAAACATCTTTCACATTCTCTTTGTTTTCTTTTCACATATTTTCACATTTTATTTGTTTGTCTCTGTATTCTAACTTGTTGGATTTTAAATATAACAATGATTATGAGGTTAAAATCCACAATGTCGTTTTTTAATTCAAGGTTGTTTTTACATCTATATTGGGTGAATCATAGGTATCACATAATTTTTTAATGTAATCCCCCTTCCAGGGGACCATAAATAAATAAAACAATTTCAAATGAACATAATCTTGAATTCATTTATATTTCACACTTGACTGAAAATGCTTTGCAATTAGCGATTGCCTGAAGACTGAAGCATGCTTTTCCCAGTGCCAATGGCAGACCTCTGCTTCAACCAGAGCCTCTTCCCAGCTGTTGCAGCTGTTTTGGTTCGTTTGTCTTCATTGCATGAAGCACACGCTCAGGTCACACGACTGACTTGGCAATCAATGACATTTTGCTTTCTGGAAAAGTCCATGGCTGCTCTATCCATAGTTCATGCAGCTCACTCTTCAGCTCTAAGATGAAGTTCCAGCTTTTGAGCATTAGACGTGTTCTTTGGGGAAATTTGGTTGTATCATAGTTGTTAAGATGCTCCTGTAAATAACATCTTTCATTGTGTTGATGCTATTGGCAATTGCGTTGTCAATAAAAATATGAGCTTCCACTGCTACACATGCAATACCTATCAATACCTATCAATACCTATCAATTCTGGCTGCCAGTGGAAACAGATTTTAGATCATGTTTCACAGATAAGGTGGTGGGCTTGGAAACATAAGCAGGACTCTTTTCTCTTTCTCTCACTGTAGTCCAGATTAATATTTGTCACTGTAGTACAGATTAATATTTGTCTTGTCTCTTCACTATACTTGTTTTATAATTTTATTTTTTGGGAAAATGTAACCTGGCAATTGTGGTTTTGAAGATTGATGGTGGTTTGCATGTTGTGATGAATTCAGTGATGTTAACCAGGTTGTCCAGCAGGGAAATCTTACTTCTTAAAAGTCTTTTAAACATGCGTATTAACAAGGAATTAAAGTTGTAGAACAATGTACTATTAATGTAACGCTTTGGCTATGTGTCTTAATGTCATTTTCAGCCTGCTGTATTGGCACTCACAAAAACAAGATGCAAATGCTCGTTCTTCAAACATCTTACTCAATTTACATGGTTCGTTTGCTTTTTTTTAATGTTGATATAATGCATCTGGCTAAGACAAATTTATACAGTTCAGTGACCTGTTACCCTCTAAAATGGAAGGAGAACATGTAAAATGGACAACATGTAATTCCAATTCCAGTTCATTTGAAGTAAAGGATACACAGTGGCAGGAGTTGTTTCAGTTGCCTGAGAAACATGTCCATTGTGGCTATTTTCATAGTATTCACTACAACAGAGGTTCTTAACCCAGTCCTTAGGGACCCTCACCAGGGATTTGTTGCATTTTAGCTCCTCATTCAGGGGCTACAGCCTCTTGATTACCAGGCCAGGGTGTGTAGGGAGCTGGGGAAGAGGTAATATGTAGTTAGGTATCCCTGAGCACTGCTCTAGGTCATCATCACACCATTCTGTAGCTTCACCTGTGCTTTACGGTGCCGCCCATCAGGATGGTCGCAGCTAAGCACCCTCCTGTGTACTGCCAGCAGCCCCTCTGGTGTCACTTTACAGCTTGTTGACAGCTGGCTCCATGCCAACAGCTTTGCTGCTTCCTCATCAACACCCTTAGTGACAGACGACAAAAGCTCCTCCCATCTTAACACCACAGGCAGGATTTCAACTGAATTCAACCAAAATTAACAAAGAAAATCAAGCCTGTTATTGTGTGACTGGGGAGGTTATATATTTTTTGTACTTGCTATTGCACCAGCAAAAAACACTTACTGCACTGGATCAAATTATTTCAGAAAAAAATGCATTCTTCTGAAATAATCTGAAGATTAAAATAATGTCTATAACAGAATAAAATGGCATGTTTTGAACTGTCTTGTTCACTGTATATAATTTTAATTAGTAAGTCATGTCTTCTTTAAACCAAGAGCTTCATTGTTACATCCCTGATTGTAATCAATTGTAATGGCCACTTGGAGGCACTCTTCCACTAGCCATCACTAGCCATGCAGTCCCATATCTTTTCCTATTTCAAATACACAAGGGATTCAGTTCATTTCTAATAGACTCTGCTCAAGCAAGTCCTTCCATCTGAGAACACAATTATAACTAGTGATTGACTTACCTACTGTTCAGGTAGATTATCAGAGCAGGTTATCCTTTTACACTTAATAAAATAAAGGGGATTGAATTAATCACAGCGCATTTGCAAATTATAAATGTAATATGTTTACATTACTATGGTCACTGGAAAGTAGGTCAATGGTTCGCCAGTCCATATGGATTTATAAAAAAATATTCTAAAAACAATCTAGTGAATTTTCTGTTTAATCAAAATATTTTCATTCAGTTTTGCTCAGTACTCTATTTTTCAGCATCCTATACATCTGTATGATGTTTGCACCTGCTTAGGCAAACAGCATTGGCTTTGTGGTGAGGGGAAGCATCTTTTCATCCAATGAAACGTGACCAGGAGCCCATCAACACACACACACACACACACACACAAACACACACACACACACACACACACACACATGTCACACAGCCTAAAGCTCATCCATGCACATGCTGTGCCCACCCCCACTGTTCAGCTGAAGAGCACAAGCCATCCAATCGGGAGGGCCGAGCCTGCAGAAGCCTTATATGGAGCCTATGCAGTGAGGGGGAAGGAGTGTTCAGCAGCTGATCAGCACTGTTTGGCTTTTGTTTTGTGACACAGCGTCTCCACTCGCCCCAGAGGGGAAACTTCCATATTACCCATGATCCTCTGTGCTTTTTATCTGCATCAAATATGGTAACACAATAAATCCTCAAACACCCAAACTGGGACAAAATCTGAGGCATGCATACACACAGCTGAGGAAATACAAAAGAACACCTCAGAGACAAAGACACTTGAAGGACATACAGAAATGTGAACAGGGGGATATACTTAGAAAACTGAGTTATATATATCCTTATTATACGTATATATTTTATATATATATATATAAACTAACTCAGTTTATATATATAATTTGTTGCTAAATACTAGTCCAATATTATATTAAATACAAGTCCGATATTAGAAATGGAGTTTTGGTTTGGTTGTGTGAAATTAAAGAGTGAATGAAATGCATTAACCTTATGAACTGCTGTCATTTCAATAGACGGTCTCTGTCATGGTCAGGAAAATGTCAGATATATAGATTCACTAAAGAGTGATAATACTTTCTTGAACTGCTTCCAAAAAGACTTTTAGAGGATAAAGCCAAGACACCATTTTATGTAAAGAAAAAACCCTATTTTTATGAGCACCTAAAGTTATCTTATTATGCATAGTGACAGTATTTTAGACAGGTTATACATTTTTGTGCTTTCTCCAAGGATAAAATTACCAAACCACTTTTGTAAAAGCAGTTTTCTAAATTGAGAGAGCTAGGTTGGCAAGTGAGACCCAGGCTAGACAAGCCCGAGGTCTCTGAGACAGATATATTCCTGATGCATCAATCTCACACTGGGAGAAGGGAAGTGATTATCCTGAAGCCAGTGTGCAGCTGTTCCCAGCAGAGTCCACTAACAAGCAGTTGCTTATTACATTTACATTTACAGCATGATTATACAACAGCTCGCAGGACTAAAACAATGCTGAACCCAGACGTTTGACCACGTAGCTCTGAAAACACTGTTACACTGCTGGGTGAAGCTTTTTTGTGTGATTGCAATGTGCCAATTCTTCAGATGCTTACTGGATGTGGGTTCGGAGAGAACCAGACAGGTGTAGCTAAACAGATGGGGGGTTTTTTTTGGTTCCCCACAGACATTCCCCCTTGTGGCCTCAGGCTCCTGGGCAAGGCTGCTCTCCATCTCCCTCTTCAGTCCTCTTACCACAACATACCCTTTAAATGCAGTAGGGGATTCAAGTCCTACACTGAATGGCTAATTTCAACATGGTTTATGGTGTTGGTTTATTGTATTGATTCATCAACAGCACAAGCACAAAGCATCGGAATTCTACTGTGAAAGTTTAAACAGTGCATCGTAAGAACAGACAGGAACGACCAGAGAGCGTCTACCCTTATACAATTTTATTAATAAGAGGTCCACATTTGCTTCACAAACTAATACAGAGTATAATGAATTAAATATGAAGATGCAGTGGCCCAGCTAATCTGAATGCAAGGTCCATGTTATCCTGAAGTAAAGCATGGAAAGAGGCTGAGAGTTAAAACATGGCAGCTCTTCCCATTATTTTTAGTCAGACCTGACTTAGGTGGCTATATAATTTAACCACACTGCATCAGTGTAGAAACACTTGGAAGACTTCACTGTGATACCACTGTAGTTTAGTTTTAACAATGAGAAATTGTGAAATTTACCCACAGGATGATTTCAAGCTTACTAAAACCAACCATTCTGAAAATAACTGCTGTCGCAGGTATTTAGCAGGAAAAAACAGTGTCCTGGAATCTGGTTGCTAGTTTTTGTCATGTTTTTTTAAGTGGCCACTTGCACTAAGTTGACTGAAAGAAACAACATATTAGTTGTGAGCACTCATCTCTCCTGTGCAGTGTTAATATTAGTAATATGCAATGTCTGTTGAGCTTTTGTGCTATAATTCACACCAATCACATTCTGAAAAAATCTCTTGGATTTTGAATATGCCTATAATATGCCCCACAGATGCCCAGTTGAGTTTAGGTCTGGAGATATGCTTGGCTAGCTTCAGTATGTCACAGTACATGTTGGCATTCATGGTTCCCACAGCCGGCAGCACTCATGCAGCCCCAAACCATGACACTCCCACCACCATGCTTGACTGCAGGCAAGACACATTTGTCTTTGTAGTCCTCACGCTTGACACCATCTGAACCAAATAAGTTTATCTTGGTCTCATCAGGCCACAGGACATGGTTCCAGTAATCCATGTCCTTAGTCGGCTTGTCTTCAGCAAACTGTTTGCGGGCTTTCTTGTGCATCATCTTTAGAAGAGGATTCCTTCTGGGATGACAACCATGCAGACCAATTTGATACAGTGTGCATCATATGGTCTGAGCACTGACAGGCTGACCCCTCACCCCTTTAACCTCAGAGTCTCTTCATTCCAATGCAGCGATATTGGTAGCATTCATATGTCTATTTTCAAAAGACAACCTCTGGCTATGATGCTGAAAATGTGCACTCACCTTCTTTGGTCCACCATGGTGAGGCCTGTTCTGAGTGCATCCTGTCATGTTAAGTCACTGTATGGTGTTGCCCACTGTGCTGCAGCACAGTTTCAGTGTGCTGGCAATCTTCTTACAGTCTAGGCCAGCTTTATGTAGAGCAATTTTTTTTCAGATCCTCAGAGAGTTCTTTGTCATGAGGTGCCATGTTGAACTTCAAGTGACCAGCATGAGAGAGTATGAGAGCAATAACACCAAATTTAACACACCTGCTCCCCATTCACACCTGAGACCTTGTAACACTAACAAGTTGAATGACACCAGGGAGGGAAAATGGCTAATTGGGCTCAATTTGGACATTTTCACTTAGGGTTATATTCACTTTTGTTGCCTGTATGTTGAGTTATTTTGAGGGTACAGCAAATTTACAGTTATACAAGCTATACACTGACTACACCATATCAAAGTGTCATATCTTCAGTGCTGTCACATGAAAAGATATAATACAACATTTACAAAAATGTGAGGGGTGTACTCAACTTTTGTGAGATACTGTTTACATATTCTGTTACATTAACATTTGTTGTTACATTACTTGAACTCTATAGAGCTAAATGGACAATCTTCAGTTTTATCTGTGTTGAGTAAACATTTGCCAGACTGAACATTTTCAAGTCTTTTCCTATGGAAAGAATGCAGCTGGAGTGTTAACGGTTTGCTCTGGGCCCCAGCATCACCAATACTGTCACCGTATTGTCTCTATTAATTCAAAGCCAGGGTTGACTACCCACAGTTCTCTCTCTCTCTCCAAGCATTTAAATGTCATTGGTGAAGTCACATGGCCGCCATGAGAGCGTTTTTGTAAATATGATTGGTAGTTATATTTGGTAACAGGATAGTCTTATTTTACACAGTCAACCATATGTTATTACTTTTGAATATGTCTGTCTTAATGGGTAACATTGTGTCAAATGCAGGCAGTGTCCCAAGAGGCTCCAGCGCTAGTTTAAAGAGTAGGGAGCCAGAGACAAAAGCACTAGGATCTAAATCATTTAGTTTAGATTGGCAGTGGGAACACTCACTCCCTCATCCAGGAAACGCCCAGCTTTTTGTTTGAATATTTGAAATCTTTGAAGTGCTGACATCTGATAGTACTGATGTCTGACAGGGTATCTTGCATGAATTAACATTAAATAACTGTGAATTTATGTTTAATGGAATAAAAGGCTTGAAATATTGAAATATCAGACATTTTGGAAGGAGAAAATAGACAGAATATCCTCACAAGTCCACATAATTACGAGTGCACTTTTACCAACCGTGACTCATTGCTTGCTTTCAGTATCTGAGTTATGTAGCCTTTGTCATTCTATAGATTATATCTATTGGTGATGGGTGGGATGACACTGAGCTTTTTCTAGATACACTTTACAGCATCAGAGTGGCCAAAAGGATTCAAGAGTTTATCACATATCAGTGTGTCAGTTCACATGAACGCATTTGTTTCTAACAGCAAGAAGTGTGTAGCAAGAGGTGTCAATCAAACCACCCAGTCATGAGGAAACAGGTTTAACACCAGTATTCCCCTAGATCCTGAAAAATGAAAAATCCAGACTGAAACTGATTACAAATGCATTCATGTACAGTTAAATGAGCATTACTAATGACTGCTTGTTTTGTGATATAAACAGTGAAGCTATATAGAATTTACCATCTTACAGCATAATCCTAAATGACCGTGTAAGACCACAGTAGCTCGTGGTAGCAGAATAACAAGCACATATAAGGGCACTTAAATAACCAAAGATCTTTCAATCAACCGATGTACGCTCAGCTGACCCTACTGTAACCCATTACAGCAGCTGCAATTAAAAGCCCATAATTACCATTCCTCCTTAATAAGCACTTTCTGCAGCTACAAAGATTCCATTCATTGGCATTTTTCATAGACCAAAACTCTGTCATTATTCAAAACAATAGCAAGGCTTTGGAGGCTGGAGGTGGAAGGGTTCCACTGTGCTTGAGTCTAAATGACAGTGATGAGAGTGTAATAACAGCACCATTACCAGCTGGGTAAGATGAACAAGCAGGGGTGACTTAGAGCAACAATAAACCTGTGCCATTCTTCAAAGGGATTTTACTGTAGTATGCTTAAGCAAACAAAGCATACTTCCGGTAAAATTAATAACTGGAGCACTTATATTTATAATACATTAACAGTAAAATTATCATTGGAGCACTATATTCACAATATATTAATAGTAAAATGAATAATTGGAGCACTTTTATTTACAATATATTAACAGGCCACAATCAATGTACTGTATCACAACAGGGTTTTGTATACTTCAGTCTACTTTCTATCATCAGGGCATAACTTGCATTCCTTTGCTCCCCTATGCACACTCTGCAAAGTCTTGATTAAACATTAAAGATCACATCAGTACACCTGAGCAATACACCTGATATGCTCTTCCTGTGACATGAAGTCTTACAGCATGCTGAAGTAAATGTGTTTATATATTAAATGCCCACACATTCATCTTTAGTGTTAGCATTTTTTCACTATTCAGATTAAATATAGTTTGCATGATCCGAGAAGTGAGTTTTACTTCAAAGGGGATGAAGAAGGGCTTTGGACAGTTTTACCTCAGATATCCATGTTGCTGAAGAACCAATAACCAAATGAAGGATAAAATCAAAAGGAATCTTTATTCACCACTACACAAACATATGTACTGTAACTGCAGTACACAGCAACTTTGTATTTGCAACCTTGACCTTAAATGCCATTTTATATTTCCATGTAAATATCTGGTAATATAGTAAAAAAAAAAAAAAAAAACAACTTGTATGAAACACAAATGTACTCATTATGGCCAGGTGGCCTGAGAGGAGCATGTGTGACTCCTCCACCCCCAGGGCTTGAGTGTGTGGATTACAACGACATCTGACCTAAAACTGACAGTCCACTGTTCTATGTAGCATAAAACACTCATTGCACACACAACCCAAAACAGATTTAACCTTGAAACAAAGTGAAACAAAAGTGTGCCACAAACCTCCAAGGTCCACTGAGGGTGGTATAACAAAACAAAAAAAATCCTATTCTTAACAAAGGCAAAAAGAAGTAAACCTTTATATTACTGAGACAAGAGTACAGCTGACAATAATGTTACAGTTATTTACAGTGCAAAAAGAAAAGACACACTGGAGGAGCAATGAATATCAGTAATGTACTGTGAGAGTATTTATGGAGGAAAATAATAAAAACATTCCTAGTGCAATTTGTGTGTCTATTGTGCTCTCCCATCTCATTTGTTAAGAATATGCCCGTGACTTCCATAAAGCAATATGGCTATGAAAACATCAGGGACTTTTCTGCTTGTTGCCCTGTGAGGGCATGGTGGTGACATGGTGGTGTGAGGGCATGGTGGTGACTGCAGTCTTGTACTGCTCTGCTCGCCGCTGTCGGGCCTGTAGCTCCTTCACCTCTGCCAGGACCTCCCTTGCTTCCTCCCAGGAGGAGAGGGCTTCCTGCAGCAGCCGTTCAGCTGTGGCCCTCCTGCTCTCCCAGTCTGCTGTGTCGCTGACAGGAGAGTCCATTCCCCTTGGTCCTTTCAAATGGGGTGAATTCGAAAGCCACAAACTGGGCGAGTCCACAGCCTTCACATGGGGCGGTGTTGAGCCGACAGAAAGTGGTGAGTCTGAGCCCTTGATGTAGGTCAGGTCGATGCATTTCATTAGGGGTGAGTTGGAACCCTTTGAATCAGGAGAATCAATGCTCTTTGAACGGAGCGAGCCCTTGGAATGAGGGGACTTTGAGGTCTTCCACCGAGGGGAATCCTTTGCTTTCACACGGGGTGAGCCCTTCGTCTTTGAAGTGGGTGAGTCCCTGGGTTTAAGCCGTGGAGAAGAGTCTGTGTTTTTCCCATGACCTGAGTTATGGGAGTTGGGGCTCTTGGAATGAGGAGACTCTGAGCCCCTCAAATGTCGCAGACGTGGGGAGTCGACACCCCTCACATGGGCCTGGGAGCCCATCCGGCTCCTGTGGGGTGCCTGCTCCTGGATTTCAGCCAGCAGCTCCTGAGTCCTCTGGAGCCGCTGGGTGATCAGGTCCTCCAGGTGGCTTGTGGAAGTTTGGGACAGCATGGCTGGATGACTGAATCCATCGTTCTTGGCCACCCGCCATTCTCCTCGAGACAGGGCATCATCCATGGAGCCACAGCGACTCCTTCCCTGAGCTAAGAGCTTCAATCCAGGTTGAGCTGCGTGTGTCTGGCTCTGGTGGCTCCAGAACAGCTCACTCTCACGGGGTAGGCTGCTGGTCTTTACCCCATCCTCAACAGAAGTTGCTCGGGGCCTAAAGACATCAGTACCAGCACGTCTCCTACCAGGCGCCAACAAGTCTAGGTTCCCATGATTGTCTTTGACCCACACAGCACGATCTTCTTCAAGTAACGTGCTCTCCTCCTCATGCACCAGGTCCAATGTCAGCATTCCCTCTGAAGTTGTAGAGGCCTGTGGGTGAAACATCATCCTCATAATCACTAAAATACATCCATGCCCTAGGTCCATTTTTGTCAAGTGCCAGAAGAAGATTAGTAAAAAATGAGCAAAATCTGCACTTTATTAAACAATGTTTCAAAAAAACAAAATGTTTTGGACAGAGGCCCTTCATCAGCTATGCCAGCAAAATGCTTCAAAGTGTTTTCACAGATATTCTCTTAAGGTTGGAACCCTAAACTACTTCAGCTTTGACTCAAGTGCTAACAGACAAGAGCTTCATATATGCATAACATGCAAAGAGCTTTAGAACACATAGGGCGGTGCTTCACGTTGACAAGCAGCAAAGTACATGTGCGAACAACACCTGACGTTTGACTGAGCTCGGAGTCACTGCTGAAATGCCACCCACCACAGCCATGAGATGAGCCCGCGTAGGCAGACGCCGCCTGAGGGGGATCTTGGCACGGTCACGTGTGGGGTGAGCCAGCAGGCTCTCCTCCTCGATTGTGACCTGTACAGAGAAGAACAACAAATACACTAGTTAAAGCAGGAAAGGCAACGACCATGGATTTGTTTCCTGGAGGCTTAAATTAATTCTAGTTGTTTATGCCGTAGATGACACTGCAAACGCATCTCCTCACAGTTCAATGCATAGAAGGTGTGTTATATACCGAAATGCTCAATTCACAGATTTAGAATGAGTTCATTTGTTGGTTTTTCACACTTCACACTTTCACAGGAGAAAAGGCGTTAGCATCACGAGGTTTTACAGTCAAACTGAGCTCAGTGCTAACGTCTGAGTGTCATCTTGAAAAGAAGACAGCTGCTGTATGCAGGTAGCTGGTAAAAAATAGTCAAGTCAAGAATATGACAACACCTATTGTTAATGGCTGGCTTGTTCTAAAATAAGGTCATTTACTGGTATAAAAATAATGGAGTAAGCAGCTTTTGCGGCCTTCATTTGACTCCTGTCTCATAGTAGTCAAGCATTTTATATACACATATGCTAATTTGTGCTTAACTTAAATATTTTTCAAAACAACAAATACCCTTTTCAAAGGAACAAGGGACAATAGTGACAAGTTTTACATTTTTTGACAGATGCAGTGCTTTGTCATGTCCTCTAAAAGGATTACAAAGACAAAGCTTCTACTCCCATTGAGTGTGATCCTTCTAATGGTGCAAAAAGAATGCAAACCTAGATACAACGGGAGGGAGGGGGCAGTGGCAGCCTACAAAAGGGAGAAGAAACATCCAAATAGATCTGAACAGATCCTGAATATAAAATCAGAAGAAGAATGAGTGGGTTGGAGCATGAGACTAGGAAACAATTATAGGTGCAGATACAAATATAAGAATAAAACAGCAAGGAACAAAGAGATAGAAGTGTCTTCAGCTCACCTCATCCAAAATGCGGTTCTTGGCTCTGTTTATAGCAGTGTTTAGAACATTAATCCAGGACTCTTTTTCCTCTGGACTAACAGCCAGAAACACAAGATTGGGAGTCTATGGGGAAGACAGTGGATGAGAGCATTTATACCTTAAGTCGAGTGTGTTTCTTTTTCTTAATACCTTCTGGTATCTAGTAGGCAACTGTTTATTTAATGATTGTGTTGGCACTGATAAAAGAAGTCGAGAGCGAAACAGAGGGATTTACAAGCTTGGATTTACGCTTTGCATGAAACATGAAGCCATTCTGCTGTAGCAGCATCACCACATGCTCCCTAAACCCACGCTAAACACACTGAAGTCGCCTCCAGTCTACAGACAGCAGGACAAGGTAAAGGCACATGAACAATGAAGTAATAAGTATCAATTCTTAAACCTATAGCTCTCCCTCTCTTTCACACACACACACACACACACACACACACACACACACACACACACACACACACTCAACTGGTCAATCTGGTTACTGTTTTCTTTTTTTGGTAGTACTGTATCTCACATTTAGGCACATGTAATACGTAAAGCCAAATCAGCACAACAGCAAACAGTTTTTAAATATCATACAACAAACATGGATACTTAATGCACAAAGAGTCATCTTACAAAAAAACTGAACGGACCGTTCGATTCGTGTGATTGACAGCCGGCTCACAGTGATTGACACATATATTAGTATGAGGGGCAAGATTGTGACAGACAGTCTAAAACAGAAGACTGGCTAAAGTTCATTATGTGTTTCCCTTCCACTGGAGATGATACTCTTGGCAGTAGCAGAGCAATATGATTAAAGCATGTATCTGTCAAAGAAATTACTGTACAAGAAATTGTATTTAAATTATTTGCCTACAGCTGCAGCAGTTTCAGCTTTAGTGAATAATCCTACCTGTCACATTTAGTTATAATTAATAGATTTTCACTTGGTTGGTGGATCTTGAAAATGAATATCCAGGCAGTAATTTACCAAAGAAATATGAAATACATCTGTTCACTTCTTATCTCAGTGCGACTCTGACTGACCCTGATGGTATAAGCGAGAGACCTAAAACAAGGATGATATGGAGGTGTGTCTCTAATTTGCCCTTTACTGCTCTGCTCCTCCTCCGTGGCGTTTCCGTAGCGTTTCCGTGGCGTTTCCGTGGCACCCTTGAGCACGAGGACTCACCCGGGCGGCAGGCTGCCGGCTGCGCAGCAGCGTGAACTTGCTGTGGTTCTTCTTGCTGTGTCTGCGGGACTTGCGTACCTCCTCTGAGCGTTCGTACTCCACCAGGTCAAACACTTCGTGTGTCTTCCCATCGTTCTTCATCTATGGAGAGACAGCGTAAGTAAACAAGAGAGACAACGTAAGTAAACAACCAAACAAACAACAACAACACTTCAAGGCCGTACAACCACAGTCACAAACGGCCCAGTGCATGGAATGGTTCAAGCTGTCACTCATGTGCCAATTAACCGACAGCCACCTGCGGTCCTTGCGCACGCATGTGCTCCTGATGGTCCGTGTTGAGCGGGCCGTGTTGAGTCTGGCCCGAGGGATGGGGCGAGCGCTGTCACGGTCAGCGCCGGGCGCACGCTGTTAACAGTGAGCATTCAAAGCTCAGTCCCACACACATGCTACTGCAGCCGAAAAGATGACTGCTGCCGGCGAGAATGACTGCTCTCTTCTTACACACCATGACTGCCATGGATACCTGTCAATGTGCTTTTGCCAGGAGTTAATTAAATACTGAATAACACCCATTTAATTCTTAATTAAATGTAGTTTATGTATGCAAACATTACACTTTTGGAAGCATTTACAGAAATCTGAACTTGAATGCCACCAAAATCAAAAATCAAATGTGATTATAATGGAAATTCTGTTTTAACTGTTACACAAACACTTTTTCTGGTATAGCAAAAAAAAAAAAAAAAAACACGCCTAATTCAAACACATTTGAAATTTCATGTTGAATTCAGTGTTACTACAAAACTGTTCAATTCAGTGATACTGAAGAGCAGCGCTGCTGCCAGCTGTAGAGTGGTCATTAGACTCCAGACAATGGCAAGCAGAAGGACTGAACTGTTTTCAATTGGTTCACCCTCTCTTCCTATTATTCTGCCTGTGACCCGTCTGGGAAAATGCCTCATTTAAACACAGGTCAATTCTCATTAAGCCTGTCTGAAAAAAAAATGGAGCGCTTCACTGAGCCTGACAGAGGGGTCAGGAAGCTATTCTCTTCTGGAACTACAGTTCCCAGAGGGCCACAGGTCACAGCGGTTCACCACAAGATAGAAAGAGAAACTGTCTGGAATAAGAGGTATCAGTGGCATCTCTGCATATCAGTCTGACTGTAGTGACCTCACAAGCTCAAAAATGGTAAATGGGCAGATACAGCCCATTGGGTCAGAATTTTGTATGGTTGCTAGGCATTCACCATAGCAACAGACCTGAGCAACAAAGGAATGCACTGTCAGAGAGCCAGTGCAAGTAAAAAAGATCAAAGTGATGGGAGTTCTTGGAGTGTAATAACAAGCCGCAAGCACACCAACCTCATCCTGAATAACAGGCCAATATATAAACATACTCAGCAGGAATACACTGTTATAAAAATGGAAAAAGGATACATACATGTATATCTTAAGAGGATTTACTCCACATATGCACAGCACTAGTACGTGTAACCTCATTCCTAGTTAACCGGCCTCCTGGGGTGACAAAGTTAAAACGTGAGGGTGAGATCACACTGAGAGAATGAGTGAGCTGATGGTAATATGGGGCAAAAGACCCCTGGAGGAACACATGCCTGTCCTCTCTCCATCACATCAATATTTCACTCCCATGCCAGTGGCCCAGGCATCCTGGTCCTAGGATTAACCTCCACAAATAACCCACTAACCAACCAACCTACTTGAACAAGTGGTGGAGCCTTTTCGACTCAACACAAGATAAACACAAACAAAAACATAAGTGTTTTGTCATTCTGCATAAAGTGTGCAGAGTGAATGTTGCATTCACTGTATGGTTTTACTGATACATTGTACACGTTCTCAGAAATGCTCTTTCTTAACTTCATGGCTTCTTTGGGGACGAAGGATGACTGTAAGACTTGGTTGCTTAACAAAGATGCAAACTACCAGTAGTGCGCTAATGACGTTTGGGACACAGCACTAGGAAAGACAGCATGAGCCCTGTGGCATGAACATGGCTGTTCTACAACATGCCACTCATTGTGAGTACATGGGGAGGAGGGAATATGGACTGTGTACACAGAGCCTGTGCTGGTTGCCTTCACAGGGAAATATTAAAGGAAAGATTGATTAGTGTGACATCAAAGTAGTGAAACAATATAACATGAAACAACCCTACAACTATGTGCTCAGAAGTTTAGATTCTGCACAAAGCAGATTGGAACTAAAGGTGAAAAAAGACAGGTAAAATCCCTCGAATCATAGCAGAACACAGCAGTTTGTAGCGTTGTTGTGAGGCCAACCTTGCTTTCAGAAAATAAAGACAAAACATCAACATTAACATCATTAAAATAATGAGCACATGAAAACCTCTCAGGCTTCTGCCACTGTAAATAAATGATGGTGTTATGCAAACTGAAAGACCGTGGAATCAGTGCCGGGGTGATTACTCTGCTGTTGCAGCAATTTCATTTTCATCTATAATAAATCTTACTGAGATCAGTCTTGCATTTTCATTGAACGACAAAAAACTCACACAGTCATACTCTACTGTGCAGTGCAAGCTTGATTCCATTCTGATGAGAGCTTTCCAAAAAGGTGAATCTGGGATAAGGATTCACATACTATCCTATTATTCTGCCAATCAAAGTAAAACCAATTTTATAGCTTCACTTTATTGTAGCTCTAAATACGCCTCCAGGCTTAAACGTTATGCAAGCTTATAGTGTTGGGACCTAAGAACAATTACATACAGAAAATGTTTCTACAATAATATTTTAATCTGACAAAGTATTCCTGTGTAATCAATAATTATAGCAGGTTAGCAGTCATACATTAAACTGGAGGAGATTCATGCCACAGCGTGGATTCTGTTTGTAGCAGGTAGTCCACACAACAGACTGTACTGTCTGATATCCGAAAAGATTCAACTTTCTCCACATATAACACAAACTCTTTATAATGCAGAAGACAGGTATGAACAGAGAGACCATTTTAGCGGACATTTCCTGTGCACCATTTACAATTAACAGCAATTTAGGTCATATGGTTACTTTCACTGACATCATCTTGGTAAGCAGGGCTGCCTGGTGTGGAAGAATGCGGTGATGTACAGTGTATCCTGCCACTCGGTTACCTGCTCCAGGACGCCCAACACTCCCTGCAGGTTCCACTAGCACCTCAGGCAGGCGCAACTCTGCGTATGATGCAAGCTGCTGACACTGTGCTCACTGCTCACTGGAAAAATAACTGCCTGCCTGAGGCCCGAGATGTTGCTGTGAAAGGTAACATAAAACATGCATTGCCTTAAGTCACTAGGCTAAAATTTGATTTTAATTAAAGGTCCTATAGGCGATCACATTTATCCATCTATTGATTTCTCTACCTATCTAACTATGTCTGTCTGTCTGTTTGTCTATTTTGTCATCATTGTAGCTGGATTACCTCAACACTAATGCTACACAAACTAAACAACTGATGATAAATTAGGGCTAGTCCTCGCTTTGCCAAAATCCATGAGAGCAACCACTACTTCTCATTTGTTTTTTAGAATGAATATCCCAAGGAAACTCTCTCACTGCAGTTCCCTCAGTACTCTGTCCTTTTAATTCAGTGTCACACAGAGCTGATTGCATGAATGGGTGACCAACATTGAGTCCAGTTTGATTATGAAAGGAGCACCACATCAACACATGCAGTCATTAGCAGAAGCATACAACCTGCTCTGAGGGTTGGAAAGATGTTAACAGCATAGAAATCATGTGGGGGGGGGGGGGGGGGGGGAAACATAAAACCAATTGGGCAAAAAAATGAATGGATTTACCCAAAAATTTTTATTTTTAATAAACAAAATGGTATAA
>JAOYMR010000004.1:12542690-12587911 GCA_025802075.1 Tenebrosternarchus preto | reverse complement strand
CCCCCCCCCCCCCCCCCCCCCCCCCCCAACTGATCTCCACTTGTGCATAATAATGAATGGATGTAGCCTACAATTTTTAGTTTGAATCATCAACATGCTATCAATTAACCTTTCATCGCAATACTGAAATGGAGAGGTGGTTTACAACAAACTGCTCAGTGTATTCATGCATGTGTATGTGTGTGTATGTGTATGTGTGTGTGTGTGTGTGTGTGTGTGTGTGTGTGTGTGTGTTGGCAGTATCTTGGTTTTGCATTTGGAGCCTTGGACATCTTTAGGCACAGAAAGAGATGCAGCTGCATCTTTGATCTTTTAATGTGTGTAATGGCAATTGTTCTTCATCCAAAAAACTGCAGCTGAGTGATTGAGGGGTGGGCCATTCAGTAGCAGTTTATAATGTGATTTCAGTTATCGCTCAGTGGAGTGGAGGGGGGGGGGGCGTTAACATATTCCACCCTCTTTCTTCCTGAAGTGACAGAACTGTAGAACTAGCTAGGATTCAGGCTATGACATGAGACAGCTGCTACAATTCTGTACAAATTTCTATCATTCATGCGCTCATGCTGGTAAAATTAAACTTAAAAACAAATCCCTCTGACCTTTCAGTGGACTCTATTTTTATTAGTGAGAGCTCTTGCAGTTATAAGAACTCTAGTGGAAAGGAGAAGCACTTGAAGCAACTATTGCCAACTTTAAAACATTAACTATGTATTTCACTGCACAGCCTTAGTTATGGAAAGGAAAAAGTACAATTTATTAAATTGCAATTATCAGATTTCATTTTCAAACATCTGTGGTTTGTATCTGTATTTGTCCAGAAAACCTAATATGGGTTATTACATTAATGCTACCCAACATGACTCTACTACTCAACCTTATTAAACAAACAAAAAAGAAAAAATGTGATAAAACCAATCATGTTACACTGTGCCTCACAATTTTTTCCAGTAGTCTGTAAATTCCAGGATGAGATAAGACAGTTTCAAGTGACAGTTTTTACAGTATATAAATGCATCAAAATGTAGGTTAATGCTAAAATCTGAATTTCAATTAACTTACCTCTTTCTCAAAAATATACAGATGGTCCCCCTTAAGCATCACAAAGCGATTTCTCCATATTTCCCTGAAAATCCCTTTGCCACAGAACTTGCGAATCCAGCCTACTTTGTCAGGCTGCGATGACAGCTGGTTGGCATCTTGAAGACCCTGCGTGCATCGAGAGTAAACCCGTTAATGCGTCGCCCGGATTACATAAAAGTGGATTGGAGTGTGGAAAAAGAAAACCGCGGCTTACACAGACAACATGGTAAACGGATATTTTTAGATACCGGTATGACAAGTGATACGGATCATATGTAATGACACATAGCTGCTAATAGTTGATGGTTACTTTAAGGGTGTGGCCAATTAGCCTTAACACTATAAAAACAAAAGAAATAAAACATTACCTGTGCTGTTCGCCCCTGGAAACACTGTCCATACACATATGCTCAAAAACATACAAAACCCTCTAGAATCCACGTGAAATAAAAACAAGACAAAGGAATCAGCGAAACCTGTGATATCACCAACTTACAGTGATTTACGAAAGTGGCATAGGCTATAAAAACGTCACAGAAACGTTTTATAACCGCATTAACCTGCAGTAGCATTACCCACTATATATTTAGGCTAGCATATATATTTTATAAGAGCGCCGCTGTATTGTTAGAGTAGCATCAATTTATTCAAAATTTACACCTCACCCTTTTGACCAGATGGCTTTTCTTCATGTTGAACGTGATATGTGAGACTTTTCTTATCTACAGTCCACAAATTGCTCCCTCTTGTCTGATAAAAAATAAATTGTGCGGTTGGCTGTGCTGTTCTGGACCTCGTTTTTTTACGAGTTTCTGTCTACCGGTTGGCTGCCGTGCTGACGATCGTTTGGAAGTATGCATTCGCGGACGGGAACCGCTCGCTCTCAGAGCTAGATAGCTGAACGGTGCCTATTATTGAAGATTTGCAAAACGCGGGCATATTCTCTCCATTGGCTTGGGAGGCTCCCTGAGAGATGCTGAGAGTTGCAGTGAAACAGACTGAGGGGTATTCCACTTTGGAGAGCTCGACTGCTCCATCTATTGAATCGACACGGCTGTCACTGTGATGTCACGGACGACGGCTTGAATATTGAGGTTGAATCATTGTCACGTCCTGGAGTTAACACAGTAGTCTGGATTGTTTTTTGTTGTTGTTGCAGATTTTGTTTTGTTTTCATTCAGTAATTTTAATATATACCTATGATTAAATAAATAGAATACAATCTTTTGTTGGGCAGGCATATCTTACCTATATGGTAGCACCGATTTATATGATAAAAGAATATCATGTCTACATTCTCTAACCATTTTAATATCATTTTAATCATTTAGCTAGCTTGTTCCTTCCTCTCCCACGTGCTTCCAAAAATACCCCTCAGCAGTCTTCGGGTACACAAAAACATTCGCACATCTTTACAAAGTAGGACTGAGTTTTGTGTATTTCTATATAATCTATTTGAGATTTACAAAAGAGATGTTCAGTCCAGCATCTTATTTTGGGCTTATAACACTAAACAAGCTTCATGTCATAACAGATATGTGAGCACTGGTGAATTATATTGGACATGCTAGTTACTGGGGGGCCTTGATGTGAAAGACAGCTGGTCCGATCCTAAAACCACTGGTTATCCATTTAGAACCAGCTTGGTAATAAAAATAAGAAAAGTAAGAAAGTGAAAATGTAATGCATGAAAAGCACAACTAATATACACAATTTTTTTTTTCAGTTTACCACAGGATTAATTTTACAACACAGTGATGATCACTTACACCAATAACGTTTTCATTTCGTTTATTAGGCTTAATCAGAAAATATTTAGCTTCTTCAGTATATCACACTGTACAATTGCCAGACATGAATTATAAGGACACAGAGAAGGTGTGATACAGGAGCACACACAGTCACACCACACCAGTGGACTGTATTAATGATCTTACTGCAGCTGTGGTCACGTTATATGAGGTGTAAATGCCCAAGTGTCCATTCAGGACATTCCTGCATTGCCTTATCATAAAAACAGCCGTGCACATCACAAATGATAAATTAAAGGTTCATAGAAAGTTAAACATATGTCACATTTTTATATGTTTTAATGGTAAAAGCACTGTTACTGTTAGTGGTGGATGAACACACCATTTATCATTTTAGGAGTGAAATTACTGTCAGTAATTTTGTATGAACAGTACATTAATCTGTAACAACTGAACTGCCCAATAAACCACAAACATATATACATGTTACATATGGTTGTCTTTTTAAAGACATATTTGGAAGTATGATTCAGCACTGACACTGAAGGAATAATGAATATCTCTTTACCCTTACACACACACACACACACACACATTAGATTCACCAACATAAAATAAAACCACTGCCATCTTGATGAAAGGCCACTTGTTTTTTGTCACATAAGTGTTATCTGCAGTCTGCCAAATAACAGATCACTTTATGTGACTACAGATGTCTCCGAATTTAGATTTCACAGGAACAACAAGAACATCTACATTATTCACACAAAGCAGACCATAGATATTACAGAGGATTCTATTTCTGTGCAGTTATTGGTGGGGTGGGGGGTCATTGTGTTGATGTAGTGCTGTTAATCTTTGGGAACATAGTGTCCACATTAATTTGTATTAGACACTAATGATCGCATGTTTTCCTTGCATGTACAAAACACTTGGAAAATCATGGACACCTGTACAATGTTTTTGACTTACAGTACAGTACATCATTCAGCACAAGAGAGGAATGTCTGCAGGAGGAGTTACAGAGCCATGGAGAGAACTTTGGGCTCCGAGCACACGCAGTATCCATGCACTGGGGAGAGCCAGGAACGAGTGATCAGCGCCTGGGTGGTGGGCGACCTGCTCCGTGTGTCCTGTCTCCACCATGCCCCAAACCAACTGCTGAGGTCACCTCCTCCAGGAAGCTGTGAAAGAGAGGGAAGAACAATTTATTACTGTGTGTGCCGCCTGCATTATAAGATAACAACACAACTTTGAAAATAGTCTGGAACTCCAGTAAAAACCCCAATGCAACTTCACATGAGAGAATGGAAGCAAGAGGCGATGCAGTTTGTGAGAGAAACAGCAAAAGAAGAAGAAAAAGAGCAGAGTAAATAAACACATCTGTATTTTAGAGTACTAACGAAACCTTTCAAAGAACAAACAGGGCCGAATGGAGGGATACGGGGATACTGAACGTTTTTGAAGGCGGGTGAAATGTGGAGACATTTTGAACAGAGCAGTGTTGCCGGGTGACCAATAAGCAAAAAGGAAAGGAGCAAAGTAAAGCTATCAGGGAGACACTGACCTCTTGGTGTTGTGGATGGTTGTTCCTCCCAGCACAATGCGCACTCCTGGCATGGTGCGGTTCAGGTTGTAAACAGCAAGCGCTTCCTCATACGTCGCTCCTCCGATGATGAACACAATTATGTCCTGAGGCCTGCAGCGGACAGACTCACGGTGAGTGATGGACAGCAATCACACTGCGCTCACATGGGGTGAATATTCTACAAAGTCTATAGCTGTTTATTCCTCTGCTAATAAATGTTACAGATGTCTGGGAGAATGCAGTCATTACTGCAAATGAGTTTCAAGTTATCATCTGCTGTTATAATACGCATGAATGATTTATAAGATATAATTTTTTTAATTCTAGGAGTCTAAATACTTTACCCATTGGCATGCGACTGTGTGGCCGAGTTTTCTTCTCTATTTAAAAAGACCCTTTTTTTTTTAAAGGGCTCCGTTTCTCAGTGTCTTCTGTAAAACACTCTAAAGTTAGCTGACTCACTGAAGGGCTGAAGCTAAAAACAAAGCTGATCTGAGATTAAAACTGAACAGGAGGGGAATGGCGGCTACGTGGAACAGGGCTCAGCAGTGAGGGAGTTCAGCTGTAGGAGGAGGGGTTGAACCTGTCCCGCAGAGAGTTCGGCCCAAGGTAGGGGAACTGGCTGTCCTTCAAACGGCCTTTAATCAGCTGATCCAGTGTGTCATGAAGCAGGGGTTGGTGCTGGGTGTAGACATTCTCAACACCCTACACACACACACACACACGCACACACACATGCACACAAGACCAAGAAAGTTACTATTACTAGAATTACATTAGATGACTATGACAAAATATTTTTGGTCATAGAATTTTCTGACAGAAGAAATTGAGATACAGATATAAACAAATAAAATCTACACATCTCAAATAAGACATTGTGAAAAATCAGTAAGATGGCCTTAAGTGTGCAATCTTGCACCTTGAGCCCTTTGAAAAACTGCTTTGTGATGGCCACAGCATCAGTGGCGGTGATGAGATCACTTCCTCTGACCCGCTTGCCTCCATACTCAATCACGGACTGTACCATCTACGGCATGCAACATACAAAAAGAATGTTAAATTGATATTACATGGCACAGTCTACCATGTAATACCTTTATTTACAGCAAAGCAGTCACGCTTCTTGAATATACATGGAGCAGAAAAGCAATAAGCTCTGCTGTCCACCGGTAGAGGAGAGGCCATCACCTTGCGGTACCTCTCAGACACTCCTCTTCTGTTGAGCTCGTCCAGAAAGCTGGGCAGGATGTTGCTGCTGTGTCTCTCGTAGCGGAGGGCGTAGAGCATCACCAGACGCGCCGCGTCGAGCTCGGCCACGCGTGGGTTCTGCAGCAACCGCCGCACGTTCTGCAGTGGCATAGCAGGGGGAATTCCTCAGCACCTGGGGGTCACGGAAGGTCATGCCCCTCTAAAGGTCATGCCTTGCCTAATGATGCGAAGCCCTTCCACACTATTTGCTTTTTTTCTCCCAAATAACACACAAAATAAAGAAATGATCTAAAATGTTTTAACATGATCATTTGATAATACTGTGAGCATATTTTGCCAAGTTCTCATAGCTCTTCACTCTGGAATCCTCATGGTTGTCATGGTGCCCAACACCACAGGCTCTTTACTTTCGTTTTGTTTCCTGTCTCGACCCTCGTCCTGTGACCCATCATTCCCTGCTCTTTATTTGTTCCATATTCTTTGTTCACCCTCTTCGATCCATTAGTGTTTTACAAGCTCTTGTTCGGGTTTTTGTTTCATTACGATTTATTTCGATTCGTCTCATCTTTGCCATGTTTGTTCAGCACCTTGCTCTGTGCCTCATCTTTTGGATGTTACACAAGCTCACCTTCATGTTTATCAAAGTGTCTTCCATGGCATTCAAGTAGATTTTGATTAAATAATTAACTGATCATTTCATTGTTTTCAAAATGCAAATAAAAGCACAAATTTTAAGGAACGCCTGTGAAAACTGACAGTTCATGTGAAGAAAGTGTACAGCAGTTAAATGTGTTGGAGGTAGGGAATTCTTAGTTACATTTAGTTAAATATTTACACTTCAAAAAAACATGTAAATTATTAATATGTTAATTTACTGCATAGTGACAAAGAAAACATGCATATTCTCTGCAGGTCCCTGTGTTTTTGTCAGTCAGCATAATTTCGCATGAACCTGGGCTCTGCTCCAGCTCAGAAGATACGGCCTAAATATAGCCGTTCTCGCTATTCAGCATGTGCAGCAAGGCGTGTGCGGCAAGGCGTGTGCGGCGTGCTGTTAGTGGAAGCACTGGGCTGCCTACCTGCTGGGCGTTGGAGTGGTCGTTCTGGCACGCCAGTTCTTGTTCCACCTCAGACACCTCCATCAGCTGCCTCTCACTAACCAAGCGCGAGAGCTCACCAACCACCGTCACATGCTTGGACACCGTACCCGACATCTTCTTAAACTGCGGATAGTTGTCCACGAATGCCTGCGGAAAGACAGGGTGGCAGTCCTCAAATGAGGGAGAACTGAGTGATAATGGTCTGTGACAGAGACCTGTGCTCCAAGGCCAGGATCTGCAGGGTTGCCTTGGAGGCTCACCTTCATGTCAGCAATGGACTCCAGCTTCTGCTGGTCCTTTGGCTTTTTCTTCTGGAAGTCCTCCATTAAATTTTTTATATTTGTTCCTATCTCACCGAAGTTTAAATACAGATTCTGTTTTAGAGAAAGAAAGTCTGTGAGGTTCTAAAATGCCAGTCATAAAAGATGTGATATGCATACATGCAGTTATTACTGGTATATTAAATGTTTATAATGTCTGATCTGCATTACATGCTCAGCTCCATTACTGTAATAATGACTGTATAAAACCTAAGATACAGTAAAGAACGCACTACTCTATGAGCTCGGTGTTACCTACATTGGCATAAAACTCATCATTCTCAGCAGACAGCACCACCTCCTTCAGGTCTTTGCTGATGCCGGGCACTCTTGACAGGTCTATTCTGTTGTTGTTGAGGCCAAGTAGCTCGTGAACCATAGCCTGGTATGTCCACTAGAGGATGCAAAAGTATAAACATGGCATTCAAAACACACACACAAAAAATTATTTATAATTTAATAAAACAGGTATTCAAAACAAGCTGCTGAGAAGAATAAATGCTTGTGGTTCCCCAAGGAGGCAGCATTAAGTAACTTAATCCAATACGAAATTCAAAGTAAAATCAGAGGTTCTAGGATCATTTCAAACAGTGGACTCTACTGCTCTCTTGTGGCCATAGCTCATAATTACAGCAAATGAACCATCTAGTACACAATGAAAGGTTCCAAAATTCAAGAAGAGGTTCTCACCTGGTTGAGAAGGGGTGTGATGGCATCATCACTCCGGTCCAAAATTAGGAGGAGAGGAGATACTTCTGTTTTTCTGAAGTCAAAAAGCTCATACTCCTTGGTAATGATTTGCTTCAAAAAGAAAACGAAAACAAATTATAAAAATTTGTGCCATATGTACAACACACACACACACACACACAGTTAAAACCAGAAGTTTACTGTCCAACATGAAATCAGAATAAACTTTTCCTGTTTTAGGTCAATTAGGATTACTAACATTATTTCAATTTGCTAAATGCCAGAATAATGAGAGAATTTTTTTAAGGCGATTTTTTATTACTTCCGCAAAGTCCAAGTTTAAATACATTTCATTAGTATTTGGTACAATTGCCCTTAAACTGTATGACTTCGGTCAAACGTTCTGGATATCCTTCCACAAACTTCTCATAATACTCATAATAGTTGGCAGGAATTTTATCCCATTCCTCCTGACAGAACTGGTGTTCTGATTTCCAGACAGTAAGAAAAAAATGCATGTGTGTCTTTTTATGTAGTGTATGTAAACTTCTGGTTTCAACTGTGTGTGTGTGTGCATGCATGTATGCATGTATATAAGTGCTTTAAAGCATTTTTTACAAAATAGGACCACCTTTGGGTAATAACAAACCTCTACTTATTCTACGATATATTTTGTCTGGGAGGTACATCTTACCTTAACACTCTCAGCCAGTCTCTTGGCCATGTCAGAGGAGAGCTGGTAGCGGATCATGGGACACTTCTTCAAGGCCAGCAGCACAGAGGTCAGGCCTTGAGTGACACGTGGAAGAATAGTAGGTTCCCAGCTGCGACTCTGAGACACAGCACACGAACACAAAGCATGGCTCAACTACAGCTTCACAGAATGAAGCTATATCTGAGAATCAAGTAGAATTAACTGTTTGGGTAAAATAACAGTGCTATATTTTGCAAAAATGTCAAAACCCACAATTATCTGGCATCTATAAGCATGTTCTGTTTATCGTTGACACTGCATTAAAACAAAGTAAAACTTGTCTGCATAAAGCTATTGCAGTATCATTAGTGTAGTTAAGGCATACTGCCTAAAACAGTCTCCCATAACCTGTGTCTCCTACCCGGGATACTCCTTGTAGGTTGAGGGAGAAAAGATGAGGATTCACAGCAATAAAATCACCATAAAACTCCTGCAAGAATAAAACAATACAGTCATGTTTTCCTAATATATGGGCTGAATGCTACATCAGTACAAGTGTATTATTATTATTATTATTACTCTGTATTACTACTCATAGTGAGCCATGAATGCAGTGAAGACAGTGAGTGGCAGTAAGCCCTCTGCTTCGTGTTCCACCAGGGAAGTTTCTGTAGTTCTCCACCAGCTTACTGACCTGCACCTCTGCGACCACCTCCTGTTCATCTGCCTCTGCCAAGGCCTTCACTTCACTCTTACTAATGACATTACTGAAATCTACATGGAGACATAATCCAGTAGGAAAGACATGTATATATGTAAATATAAGTTCGACATAAGATTTATTTGTTTGTTCGTTTATTAAATGTAGTTAAGTACACAAGGTTTCTAAAGAAACAGGACATTTCAGACACAGTCCTTCATATATACACATATATATACACATACATGCATGTATATAACTTGCACTGTGCCATCACTCACAGATGAAGTAGATGCTGTATTTGGGCCGTCGCAGCTCCTGAATCAGATTCTCCACATTCTCCTAAACACAAAACAATTATTATTTAGTTGTTAAATACTTATTGCTTTTTTTCATGGCCTCTTGAAATGTTCTTGGAAATATGAAAGCAGTGTTGTATGTGTGTACATGATTTTCAGATTTCAAACATCCTAGGTCCCTAGAATGTGAATGTACATAGGCTTGTTGGTCTATTGTCGTTTACATTAACCGGGTTTCTTGAGGGCCACAACGTTTCACACGTTAGTGTGCTGTTGGCAGAACCTAAAGAATAGGTACCTTGGTTGGTCGCAGGAAGCATATGGCCTTCAAATGTTTCATGCTCTCTCGGTTCTGCGAGTCAATACGTTCAAACAGGTAAACCTCCTTTTGCAGGATCTCGGACTGTGTGTAGACCATACTCACGATGCTCGTCTATAGCAAAAACAGGGCAAAAAAAACCTCATTTGAGCCAAAGAAACACTTTCTGATAAACTAGCTAGCTACTTCTTGAAAGATCGTAACTTGAATAACAAGATATTTAAAATATTGTTTACTAAATCTTGACAGAAAATGAGCTAATTGTGCACACGGAATAACGGTTTTGCGAATTCTTGTGTATTGATTGTCCCAGCTTGAGCAAACCTGACACTTCTCGTATACTCATATTTTGAACAAAGAGCGAACAGCTTGGAGTTATGCGGGTTATATCTGCTACAGAAATAGCTAACTAGCTAAATAATTGAACTTACCGTCTCTTTATCCATTAGCAAAACCTTCATCCCCGTTCCACTGCTTTCTATCATTTTGGAGACGTACTGCTTGACAGCTAAAACCACGTTCATTTTGTCAGCAATGCCTTTTCAATGACTAATTAACAGAAAATGTTCTTATGAACAAACACTTAATAACGTAGTAAACACTCGGTATTTTAGACAGGGTCTAGCTAGCTAGCTACAGTGCACAGAATTTTTTGTTGACGATGGACAAACCTCCCTAAATCCTTTACAAAACCTTAATACTTCCGGTGTATTTAACAAACTGTAATACGGATCTAGGATCTGTTAATATTATCCATTACTGCAGATGTTTACGAAAACCTTCACCGCTACACCTGACCTAGAAACTGTTCACACGTAAAGGAAGCCTATCCCACAATGCAATGCGACAATGTTAAAACGCCATTAGTAACACAGTAAAACACCATATTGTTGAGGTCTACATTTATTTGTTTGTTTGTTTATTCATTTATGTGATTATCTGACAATTCTTATATACCAGCAAATGGCACTTAATATTTTCCAGTACTTCTTTTGTGCAACTATTCATTACGCACTCATAACAGTTTGAAATATGCTTGTTTATTTTAACCAAAAATTCCAATAGGCATGATAGATATAATAATGCCTCTTGTTATATGTTTATCATCATATTTTTTATATTATAATTATATTATAATAATTTATTATTATAAAATGATTATAAGATAAATGTTTAACTTATCAACATATAAAAAGAAAGTAGTCATACATAGTTTTTAATTTAAAGGCATTTCTGGTCTGAAATTTATATTCAGAGGAGATCAGCTAGATTCCTGGTAATTTACCATACAGTTAGACCATGGGCAAATAAATGTTAAACACAGGCTCCGATAAATCCACAATAACTATGTGATAATGTCAGAAAATCAATGTGCTGGTTGGTTTCAGTCCTGTTGTTTGAAATCCACCATCTTCAAACTCACATCCCATAATCTCATGGCAGTGACATCATCATCTTGTGCTGTCTCTTTCAGCTGGCAATTTCATTTATTTCGAGGTTCATGTATGTTTACACACATATACTAGGACTGGACTTATACTTTTTGTTCATTTCTACTACACATTTTGGCTAAAAAATACACAGATATAGGCTCCTGCAATCTTGCAAATGTTGGCAATATTCAAAAAGAAGTGCTAACTAAAATTTCCATTATAAAAATAGAAATTTAGAACCAAATAAGCTACTAATAAATGTTGTGAGTTTTGCAATTGATTGTAAATCAATATTGGTATATTGATACACACACACTTCTAAAACATAGCCTACACATTCCAATTTACTAGGAAATTAAGGGCAGAACCATGAATTCACCTAAAGTAGCAGCCACTGTAGTTTTCCAGCAGCACAGCACAGCTCCCTGCTTGGGAGTCTTCATCAGAACGAAGGAAGGGAAGAACACCAGGACAAGCACATTGTCCAGTTTGCTCTGCCTGTAGCATTATATGGTTTTTGATAAAAGTTCAGGTCATCAAAGTAAATCTTTACTAGAAAACATTTGCATGGAGTAAAAAGAATCCAAGAAATACTGGACTTAACACAAGTTTCTTTATAGAAATATCCTGTAACTCTGGGGTTGCCTGTTCACACCTTGAAGTGGAATTCCAGCACACTTTAGTAAATTTCCTGTTCAAATACACTTGATTCACCAGACAGTAGGGGTTAAAGAAGAGAAATTACCACTAGGTTGAGCTCTTCAGAATTTTAAGGAGCAAAACAGTTAGGAGGAAATGGTCCAAAGAATTGACAGCAAACTGAGTTTCAAACCTGTCCTCTTTGAAATAGTGGGGGCATATCATTACATCCTAGAGAAACTGGACTTTTAGGACAGAGGTCTTTCATAAGCTGTGCTTCTGAATTATAGGATGACTTTTTTACATAATGAAATAATGCAACACGACTAATTCTCTGGCTTATCTCTAACTAGACTGGCTTCTACAACGCTTGGATATATGAAAGGAAACAACCACAGCAGGTGAAATAACTAACTAGCTAGGTTTTTCTACCCCAAAAAAAAGGATGGCTTCAACTAATTATTTACAAGTCCGTTTCCAAACGCTAGATACATTGTCAGAGCAGGGTGCAACAATCTAGATAACTACATATCTAGCTGATTTTAGGCTAAGTTGTCGTTATAGTTTCTTTGACCGACTAGCTGTGGTTCGTACTACGTATGTATCTGCTCGTTAATGTTAGCTTGTATGCTAAGTTCCGTGCTAGCGAATTAGCTTAGCATATCGATGGTAAGTGGTAGCGAATCTTGACATTTGGGGAAAGTTGCACAACTCTAAAACAAGAAGAAAGTTGCCACAGCTCTGTAAATTCGTTTAAAAATTGACCTTTGTCAGATAATATTTCAACTTCAAAAAAAAAAAAAAAACTCCATACAGTACTATTAACTGGAATCGGTCATAGAGTGTATATATAATTGCGTATTTTTTACATATCTGCCCCTATGAGAAAATTTTAATTACATTAGAGATATAAGTTAGACATCATTGAAATAAGTCCTTTCTAAATCATCTGGACTTTTCAAACAGCACGTTTTTCAACAGTCCGTCTCCATATCGTAATATATACAGTTTTTGAACCGTTCAAATATTTACCAAAATTTGTCACCTGTGTGTCGTGTAAATGACAGATCACACTCTTGCGCCTGTAAAGACATATGCCCTTAATATTACATGACATATAGACCTAGGCCTATATATTACAACAGAGCTAACAATTTTGTTTACTCATCGGGCTACCTTATCAACAACAACAATAAAAAGCAAACAAAAAAGCAGGCAAAGCACTAGTCTCACAGAACTTAGATTTCTTTTTATTCCAAATATTTCCTAACTACCTGAAATTAACATAAAGGAAAACTGATGGTACTAAACGACATGGCCTCAGTCAGCTATGGCTCTTTTCTTTACATTTTATGTTATATACTCTAAGATATTGAGGCATGCAGCTATTACAAATGACACGTTTTAATTTCTGTCTACTATCAAAATAGCATGTTAAATATGTTTTCCTTTACATTAGCTCACAGTTATGTAAAAGCTGCATGTAATTGCTTTGGCCAAGTTTAATGCTTTAATGGTACTATTTCAGTATATTGAATAATCGGAATTTAACTGCTCATTATTGTTGTTGAACGTGGTCTATAGTGACATGCAGATTTTTGCAGTGCATCATCATTTTACAGATTTCAGATCAATAGACCTTGCTTGACTTTAAACAGTTTTTCTTTAAGTAAGAGTATTAAGTGCATGCCATTCTTCAAAGTTTAATATACTGATTATAACTCTCTGTGGAACCCAATTCATTTATATATTTATTATGATTTATACATCTTGGATCTGAATTAATTTAAGGTTTATGAATATATTGAATTGACTAAGAAACCAATTTCCAACCTAAAGGTCCAGAGTTCTCATTTGTATAATAAGAGAATATAATATTAATTACACAGTAATAGTATGATAATTAATAATAATGAACAGTGTTATCAACAGTTTGGTGCTCATTGAATATTACAAATGAAGTGACAGTAAGAAACGTTATACAAGACCCCCACTCAGCATTGCATTGTTACAGTTTTGCAGACTTTTGTTCCATGGTCCAGTTTTTAAGTGAGATTGTATATCATCTTAAACCCTCATGAATGAAGCTGCTTCCGATTTCTTTGGTTCTTGACCATACAGCAGGAGAAAAGGTGTAACATTGATAGATGGGAACACCTTAAACTTACCAAATTTGAATTGGTAAAGCGTGTAGGTGATATCTATCGGCACCACATTATCTTTTAATCTGCATAAGATACATAAGTTATTGTTGATGTTATGTCAGTTGCTTTTTATGGTAATGATTAAATGATTTGGTAGTAATGATTAAAGCATTGTGGCCTATAAGGTAATAGAAATGTAACAGTACCTACTAGAGCTACTACCACCACATGTGAATGGCTATACCACATTCATAAATTATTCAACGGTTTATTACCATTTACTCGGTAAATACAACAGTTTAACCTTATTAAAATGTTATCAGTACTAATACGTATCCATCAGGTGAACACTACAAAAGTAATCCATGAATTCCCAGCAACTTTTCGATAACAGTTCAAAAGTAATTTAGAGATTATATTCACTCATGTTCGGTTATCGAAACTGTTAGAATGTACAAATGTTTCTAATTCTATCAATCTAACCGGTTTATATGTTCGATCAATGGAGTCAATAGGTGATTAGCTAGTTAACTGATTAATTGAGTTAGCCTAGTATCTAGCTAGCTAGTTATACGTTTAAATTTAGCAGACGCTTAATTTAGTGTTTAGTAGCTATCAACTGAAAACGTTAAAGTTAATTTGATACACGAATCTAGACAGAAAAGATAATAGCTAACAATATTAACCTAGTTCTTTTAACGATTATGGCCAAGCGTAATATGGATAACTAACAAATCGATACTATGATAGCTGTCTCCAGCTAGCTGGCTACTTTGATTCGCAGAGGCTCTTCGTTTGTTAAATGTATTAAGACTACCTATGCTATGACACATTTATAGTTATTGTTGGTTGAAATGGGACGTGTACAGTTAGCGTATTATCTTTAAGAAATAACTGACAAAAATGTGTGGATGTGTGCAGCGATATTTGAATTATTAAGACCTCGTCGCCATTTTGAAATCAGATCATCGGTAGCTAGACATTAGCTGAATAAAACCAGCTGTGGTTGCTTGGGCGATTCTAACTACTTCAAAACCTAACATGAAACACGTTTAATACCTACGTCTTAGTTTCGTGTAGTGCATCTTTTTAAAAAAAGATTAACGTTAGCATGTTACTAAGAAAGAAATTAGCAATGTTTAATTGGTCTTTCCAACAATGCATTTATGTTGCTAAAAAGATGGCTTTAAGCTAGCTAGCTAACAGTTAGCTTAGTTGTCATCAAACACCCAAGCATCAACTCTTCTAGTTCCTGAATAGTCAGCTAGCTAGGTAGGTAACAGCCGACTGCACTACGAGATACGCCATTGGTAATAATAGTTACGAAAATGTATAACTGGATGAATATAACATATATTCCATATTATATTTTGTAATCTAAGTCTTTATTGATAACCAATGTGTGTTTCTCCTGAAATGTCAATGATGCCTTGAAGGAATGCACTGATATTTTTAAGACAATTATCACATCTGTGCGGGATATCGGAGTAAGTATCTACGTTCTTGGTACAACTTAGAACGTAACAATGTTGGGAAAAGTACAGTTTACATTCTAGTATTTACACAATTTTTAGAATTGGAATATGAGCGATTGACCCGCCTCAATTCCAAAGATCGTAGCCAATCAGCATATCGATAAGAACTGGGGAAGTGACGTTGTATAGTGTTTAGCCTACCACTGCGAGCAGTTAGGAGAAGGAAAAACGCTTGCAGAGTTCAGATCACATTGTTTTTCTTCTGATTGCAAAGCCCGCGAAGAAATAAAGTTACACCCGGAATACGTTGTTATATTTCGGTTTGCACGCTTTAAAAATAGTGAATGAGGTAAGATATTTATTATTTGTCTCACTCGAAGCAGTAAACCACGAGCATTTGGAAGTTTTTTAACTCAGATTGCTAGGGCAATATGCTAAGGCTAACCAGTGCAGCTAGCACAGCTGACGGAGGGTCCGTGGGCAAGGAACCCACATTAAACTAGCCTAGCCTTAGGTTCACACGTTGTATTGTGGGAGGTTCTCGTAGATCGCGAGCCTGTGTGGATCATAGGCGTGCGATGCAAAAGATGATATGCAACTTCTGAGAAATAGACATGGTAATAATATTTTATCAGCATTTATGTCAGTTTAATGATCATTGTGCTTTATTTACATATAAATATATTTGCGAACATCGTGTTAAAGATTTTTTTCTCGTTTTCTGCACTAGTGTGTACCGGTTCGTGCGCTGTTTACTAAGAAATTCTATGTATATGAAGAAAAGGGTTATACAACATTTCCATTCGATTGTCCCCAACTACTGTTTTGTATCATTTTGTTGTATGCAATGTTAAACCCCTGTGTGATTTTGTTAATGCATTTAAATAATTTCCAGTGTCATTTATGGGTGATGCATCAATAAGGGTTTTCTCACACACACCAACCAGCAACTACACCGCCTTTCTGACGACTGCTTATTATATTGTTTTTGGCTATTCATATGTATTATACAGACTTTATGGAACATGGCTGAATCAGAACTTTACATGCAGTGCGAGGAGGAAGAACTAGCACCCTGTCAAAACAACACAGATGAGGCTAATCAAACAGTAAACATAAATAATGCAGGTGAGCAACAAAAAAGTAAGTTTTATTAAAAGGTTTTTCAAGTTTTGTGTTATTGACGTTTTAAATCATACAATAAAAATATATTAAATATGGAATAAAAACCTTTCTTTTCTCAGCGCAAAATGGGCATGAAGTAGTTTCAGTGGCACCTCCTAATGGCACCCCTGTAGTATCTCCTTCCGTTTCCTCTGCCCCAACACTTGCCATGGGTGGTATTAAGACAACAGTTCTGCCAATTGCTCCTGGTAGGTTTCCGTAAATGGATGGATGAATCAAGGAGCGAATGAAATGACATATTTGGAATATTGTTCGATACCCAAAGAGCAGATTCGTTCTTAATGCCCCTCCCCTTTTTATCTAATCAGAATTCATATCAAACCATATTTATTCTGTACATGACTGTGCAAACAACACTAATCAGTTTTGTTTGTTGTTGCTCGCATTTTGCGGCTCTTAATTTCACTCCTGATGTTATGTCATAGTGATATGTTTTTATTCACTCTAAAAGCAGCAGCGCTGCTTTTTCTTAACCTTGGATGACATTTTTATAAATTGGACTTCTGAAAAGAAAACAGGGCATGGTACTTACTCTTAAGGCATTTTTGATCTGTCAGATATGATCATTCACAATTCCCAGAACGTGTACTTTTTTTGTTGTTTGTGTTCGTTTTGTTGTTTGGTGAACCTGTAGAATTTGCTGAATGTAAAGTGATTTTTAAAGCGACAAATTCACACGTAACCATGGAGAGACAAATGTGTGTCTTTTAGACAAGAATGTAAGAAATTTATGATAAAATATGAAAGTGTTCTTGCTTGAGACTAATTATTTATTAACATCAATCCAAATCCAAATTCTCTAGTGGCTTTTCGAAATATATAATTAAATCCTTATATAATTATTTGCTTTGATTTTGTTGATATTTACAAATTGTATAATATATGCTTATAGACTTTTTGTTTTTATTTGAAGTTGACAAATGACCTATACTGAGTAAGTGTTCTTCCTTCAAGCTCCGGCTATTCCCAAGCCTCTCTTGCCCAGTGTTCTGCAGCCGATTCAAATAGCAGCAGGAGGCACCCCTGGCCAGCCTATCTACATCACCTCACAGGTTTGTCATATTATGACCTCAGAAATATGGCTTTTGACTGGAAAGCTACCTCAGTGTTAAATCAGTATGCATATTTAGTTTGCATATTAGTAACATTAGTTTTCTCAAATGTATATAAATATGCATTGTTGCTCTTTTGCATTGTTTGCTCTTTTCATTTCCATTTGTTATGAACTCTTGTTGTTAACCTTTCTCTCTCGATTATTGTCCCTTGGTTTCCAGCCCCCTTCAGGCACTCCTCAAAGCTTCGGAAGCCCAATAGGTTACATCCTCCCTACTGGCCAGGCTGTCACGTTCCTAACTCCTGGTACTGACTACTCTTAAGTCATGTCCGCCATTTTGTCTAGACCATAAATACTGCACTTGGTTAGATAGTTCTAATGGACATGCTTTGTCAGGTGTTTTTTATAATGTCAGATGAAGTCCCAAAGGTTTTGAATCCAGTCCTCAGAGACCCACAGTCAGACCAGGTTTTTGTTTTGTTGTAGCTCATCACACACCTGGACCAGAGTTCCAGGGCTCCAGAAACCTTTGATCACCTGGGTGTGTAGGAGGGTGGAGCAGAGTACATATGTGGGCTCACTGGGGTCTGCAAGGACTAGATTGAAAACCTCTTTTTTAGCATCTACTTTGCCTTTAGTCACGTGCTGGTTGTCGTATGTCTTTCTCAGCTCAGACAGGCCAGTTCATCACCCCACAACAGCTCCCTGCACCATCAGCCGTGCCCAGATCGGCGCCTCCTGGAAACTACACTGCAGTTCAGATCCCAGTCACCCTCACCATATGTGGCCCCTCTGGTGTACAGAGCATCGCCACAGTAGCTTCTACTAAGATGGCTGGTCTGGGTGTCACACCTTCCAGCCTCTCCTCTCCAGCCATCTCTGGTATCAGTGCCATGGAATATAGCAGTTAATGGTTTATTTTAGTTTTTAAGTATTGCCTCTCATACTATACTTCATTGTAACATAGAACAACAACTGTGTGCATGTAATTTCTCGTATTTTCCTCCATTAATGAATTCGATTTTTCTACAGGCAGTACAGTGAGATTTACTACCCCTTCACTCTCCGGACTACCGGTTGTTAGTCAAGTGGGGAGTCTACCACTACAGCCTGTAAAGGTGGCCCCGGCCCCAGCTTCCACCAAGGCCCTGTCCCCCAGTGCTCTGACACCAAAGCCTCCAGCGCAGACCTCTGCTCCTAGTACTTCTGTTACCACCAAGGGTCAGTTATCAGAAGTCATTTTGTTACATGGCCACTACTAATATCCAGGATTTTTTCTGTTAATGGAATTTATCTTAATACTGAGAAATTAATCCACATGTGCCTAATTGGGTTTAAAATTATTGCAGTTTTATCTCTCCTAACTGATGTTTACTGAATTCTTTCGAATTTATATGCCTTACTAATTTATGGAATTTGTGATTTTACCGATTTGCAGAGTTTTTTGTTGCCAATTACTGATGTAAGAGACTGAATTGGAATTTCTTTACATATTTTACAGTATTTCGCAGTGCATACAAGCTGCCACAAAGATGCCCCACCTGTGGTACCTCTTACAAAATTGTACAGTCTCTCCGTGGCTATGTGTGTGTAAGTTGCAAATTACTATACAACACAATACCACTACAATACCCAAGTCGTGTGAATAATGGATTGTGTCAGAAAATAGATGAGACTGATTTTGTCTGCCCACCACAAAAAAAAATTGCATACCACAAACATATAAGTGTTGACATTGTGTGAAGTACAGAAACTGACTTCTGGGATTTGTGGTAATACTGAGCATGAGAGATCGGTCAATGCACTTGTACACAATGCTTAGATATTTCATTTAATGACTTGTTTCTCTGTGAAGTTGTTCTTCAGAGAGCATGGTGTTATTAAACATGGTTTTAATGTTTTTTTTTTATCTACCTATTAAAATGTTTGTTTGTTTATTTTTGCGGCCCCTTTCAGCAATGCAATTCAGAACTGATTAAGAGCATCCAGGCATTGTCCGTCCAACACACAAAAAAGAAGACCAAACGTGCCGGTGCCTCTGTCCTCTCCAGCTCCTCGTCGCCGTCGATGTCCATGGGCAGCCGGCATCCAGCAGCCTCCCCACCTCCCCCCCTGAAACACATCACCACGTCAGAGATCCCAGAGGGTGCTCCAAGCCCCGGCACCGGGGACTACGACCAGCACGGCAAACTCATAATCCTGGTCGAAGACTTTTACTACGGGAAGGACCCTGGGCAGCCTGTGGTCATAGATACCAGCCAGGCGCCAGTCATGATGAAATGCCATCTCTGTGACAAGAAGCTGAAGAACAACATCAAGTAAGTCACTTGGGTTTGCAGAGGAAACTTTACTATTGTATGTTTACTGCTTTTAACTTCATCCATGATTAGTTTTGGGTCTCGGCAAGCCGTTTGCATCCAAGGCTTTTCTCACTCTGCAGGCTGATGAACCACATGAAGCACCATATGGAAATGGAGCACCAGAGGGGTGATGTGGACTGCCACATCGTGTGCCAGCACTGCTTCCGCACCTTTGGCACACCCTTTACCTTACAGTGCCACTTGGAGACTGTCCACAGCCAAGTAGGGTCCACTGGTAAGGCCCTGCCACACCCCAGGACCCAGTGTAGTAATCTGGTTTCTGCTTTTTCTTTTACACCCACAGTTTTTACTTTACAATTCTTGCTCCCTTATAATCTGTGTATAAACATAACCAAAGAGGGACAAATGCCAGGTGAGTAGTAAAATGTTGTAATTTCTTTTTTCTGCAGCGGTCTGTAAGATCTGTGAGTTGTCCTTTGAAAATGAGCCACTGTTTTTGAACCACATGAAAAACGTGCATAGACCTGGTGAAATGCCCTACATGTGTCAGGTAATTCTGATCCATCTGCCTAGAAAGCTTGCAAGTTCACTTGTGCTGAAGTGCACACTGCTTTTTTCTGATACTTTGTTTAAAATAAAAAAAAAAAAAGGTCTTTGATTTTCTGCATGAATGGGCACCTTTGTATAATTAGCTCTCACTAAATTCACTTCGTGCTTCCTTAGGTTTGCAATTTCCGGTCCTCTTTCTACCATGATGTTGTTGTTCACTTCCGAGAGATCCACAAGGACACAAACAACCTTCTGTGTCCTTATTGCCTCAAAGTCTTTAAGGCAAGCAATAGTTACCAAATCCATTACAGCAAGCATCAGGTAAGCAACAGTGCTAGTACTGCCAGAACTAAAGAGTGTAGGAAAGACACATTTCACATCACTTCGCTCTTTCACTTCACATTCCTCTTCACTTCACTGTAGGAATGTTGATGCTATTTTATCAGTGCAAAATGTCCAGTGATTTGACATCTAAAATTTGACATCTGTATTTTAAGCACATCTGTATTCATGTTGTTGTCTGTTCCTGCGTCCAGAAAAAATCTGTGCTGCACTGTGACAAGTGCCGGCTTCAGTTCCTCTTCTCAAAGGACAAGGTGGATCATAAGTTATTATATCATCAGACCCACCTCAAGCCCGCACAGCTGATCGGGCTTAAACCAGGCACCAGGGTAAAGCACTTCTGCTCTTACTCCATCATGTGGCGCATATTAAAGCCAGAATGCCTTGAACTTACTTTGGACCTTTCAGCTGTTGTTTATCTTAGTTGGCTTTATGTAAGGTAGTTCAGCAATTTATGCAGTAAACATTTACATGGTTTATCCATCCATCAGGTAACCATCCGGGCCTATTCAGTGGCTAAGACAGATGATAACATGGGCTTTAAAGGACCAAGCAACAATGGGCAAAGCCCTACTGCCAAGGAGGTGCCACCAGCCCCTGATACTTCAACAACCCCTGTGCCTGCACCTCACAGTGCCATCCAGAACACCACCCCTCCAAAGAGGAAGCCCGTTGAGAGCATGTTGGAACTCTTGTCCAAGTTTCAGAGCCAAAGGTGAGTATATGGTCTGTTTTTGTTCCCTGTTTTCATTACACAGAGAATGTCCTGAGATCTTAAATGCCAAACATCTTATATTCAGTACTGGATTTTGAAAATACACGTATTTATGTCACATGGCATATATATTTAAATATCTTGAGGTCCAGTTTCTACACAGTTCCCACTCTCCCTTTATCAAGGAGTCAAATATATGACAAAAGTGACCAATCAGTTAAATTAATTGCTGAATTAAAGAAGCAGTAATTTTTACTGCCTAAAAGTAGTATTTATGAAAGTTTTTCTTATAAAGTGCAGCACACATGAGAATCAAATTGCTTTGTAGTCCAGTTTATGCTCTAAATAGTGTCCCCAGTTTGTAGACAAATGAAGATAATCGTATAGCATTTGTGTTACAATGTACAACGAAAGCTAAGAGATGCTCCTCGAGAGACTCCTGTCTATAACCACTGTACTGTACAACCTCTTCCTTCTTTTTCCAGTCAACCACCAAAAAAGCAGTTGTGCATGGAATGTAACTTTGAGATTCCAGATTTTTCCAGACACTTCCCCACTTTTGTCCACTGCTCTTTGTGCCACTATAGCACCTGCTGCTCAAGGGCTTATGCCAACCACATGATTAGGTGAGTGTGCATGTGTGTTTGAGAGAGGTGCTCAGGTGTGGGATGGTGGGATGAATAGAGGCAGTAGTGAATAAGTACTGGTTATGTTGGAATCTGAAATTTGTGGTTTGTGTTCAGAAAGTAAAAATTCTCTCTCTCTTTTTTTTTTTTTTGGTTTGTTTGTTTTTTTTTTTTGGGGTGGGGGGTTAAACCACCTAGCACAAACTAGCAGGTAGAATTACTGAAATGAACCGGATAATACACAATCTTATGATCTTAAAGTGCATCACCCCTGAACCTTTACACCTTTTACAAGAATCTATATGTTGTATTCTATATGTGGAATTTAAGAATTGTTGTGATATAAAGTATAAAACATAAAATATTCTTGGTTGATAAGACTTAAATAATTTGTATTATAATGAACCATCAGTGTGTTTTGTCTTGGAGTAAAAGGTTTTGCTAACATCGTTTGTATGTTTTCAGCAATCATGTGTCTCGCAAAAGCACTACTAAATACCTGAACTTGTACAAGCCCTGTCCAAAGTAAGAGTTCAGTTCTGTACTTTCTCCAGTTTACTAGTAGAAGGGAGGAGATTGGCAGTAATCTTGTATGTGCTTTTCCCTTCTCTTGCAGGATGGGTCAGCTCAGCTGCTGTGCATGTAATTACACCACTCAAGTTGGAGACTTGATGGCCAAGCATCTGGTTGAGCATCCTGGTCACTGTGCCAGCCTCTTTAAGTTCAGTGGTGAGATGCTGTATTTTCCATAGGAGAATGGGATAAACATGCTGGAATATAAGTGGTTTGAATGATAGATTGAAATATAACCATTACATATTTGAAAGTGTAATTATGCAGTGATTATTAGTATATTTGTTTTCTGTTTTTTCCAGAAGGATTTTCTCGTGGCTTTAAAAGGTAATTTGAATTCACTTTATTCTCTATACCAATAACGAAGCATTTGAAAACTAAAGTAGATGAGATGAGTCAGAAGAGTACAATGTGTCACAGTATTTACATATATCTAAAAAATATTGAAACCATATACCTTTGTTCTGAAGTCAGGGAGGTTTATCACAGAACAGCATGGAAGGATAATCTGCTATGGATTCACAGCAGCATGAGTAGCAGTTAAAAGCAGATAAGCTTCCAACATTTGTCAGACATCAGAAACCACTTAAAATGTTGGCCATAGCTAGAGTATTCATTTTGGTTTCAGTAATAAGCCCTTCATCATTATTATAAAGATATGGAATTCATAACTTTGTGTCTCACTATATCAAATATTGTTTGTTCTATAGATTTGTCTTCATACCTACTGACCTGATTAGAGGGGGTCATGGGCTCAATACTGGGACCTTCATGGCTCTCCAAGTATTGCAAGTGGGTCGGAGTTCACTTCCCCAACCGATTAAACCAGCCCCCCTTCCCAACCATTATACAAACCTCCCTGTTAGCTCTGTCCACATTCCATCAATTCCTGTTCAAGCACAACCTGTAGATCAAAGCACTGTCCCTGATGAGAACTGTGGGACAGAGCCAAAGGATTCAACAATAGAAAATAGAGAGCTTTCAAGAGGATCCCACAGTGAGCCAGAAGATGCTACAGCAGAGCGCCTTACTTTAGCCCAGCTCAAGATGGTACTCTACGCCCTGTGCTTTGGTGTTCCTCAGGCAGCCAACCACTTTGACACTCAGCCAAGAATAGTTCAGTCCTTGTTACTCAAGCGTCAGCTTCAGCTTGGCCTCCCAAAAAGCAGAGAAGGTTTGATCCCCCGGGCAAGCGACCGGCTGGCCGAGTGGGTGTTGTGTCGGCGTGAGCAGCAGCTTCCCGTAGACGAAAGCAACCTTTTCTCCAAAGCTTCAGAGTTCATGAGCACTGATGGTGGGCCAGGCATCTCTCATGAGTGGGCGGTGGATTTCCTGCTACGCCATGACCTAGGTCTGCAAGCTTTGGCCACATCCATACGCCTGCTTCCACATAAAGTCCAGGAGCGTGTGCACTCTTTTTCTCACTTTATGAACAAGCAGGTCACTTCACAGAGCTTTGGTCTGTCTGCCATTGGTGCCATGGATGAGCTCTCTATTTTCATAGACTTGGAGCAACTTGATCCGGCCTCAGCGGATTCCTTTTCCATGATGTCTGCTTTTAAGTTGGTTGGTGAAGTAGATCCAATTATGGATGTTGTATTTGCGGCCTTAGCTGATGGCACCATGCTTCCTACCATGGTATTTCTCAGAGGCGAGCCCCTCAGTCCAGATGCGCCAGCCCTGCCAGACATCATTGTCTTAGAGGCAAAACCAGAGGGATTTTCAGATGAAGAAAGACTCCAACTCTGGCTTGATAAAGTCTGGCGACTTCATGTAGATCCCAGCTCTGGAGGGAAGGGACTGCTGGTTTTGGACACCTACCGTGGACACATAGCTGATGACTTCCTTGCATCACTCAACAGTGCCAACACCCTACCTGGCATGGTGCCCTGTGCTTGCACTTCTCGTCTTCAGCCTCTGGAGGCCTGCATTGGGCCAGTGTTGCGTGAGTTCCTGCAAGCTCGCTGGAGCCAGCATGTGACTGAAGCACCACAAGACCTCATTGGTGCTGAGCCTGCTGACCTGGCTCTTTTACTCTCAGCATGGCTCATTGATATGTTGGATGTCTTAGCAGCAAAGCCAGAGCTGCTTCAGCAATCCTTTGAACAGGTGTTGAACACAAGTCTGGAGGTGACACCCATAGGGCTGTCTGAGTTGGTACGTCAATTAACAGAGGCCCTCGTTGTCACTGCTCTTCAGGAACAAGACTCTGAGGGAGCAGTGAATATACATAAAGACAATACTTCTGAGGTTGCATCTCCAACCTCTGTGCCCTCCCCTCCAGCCAATCCTCTAGCTTTGAAAAAGATCTTTGAGAAAGACAGTGATCTTGAATCTTTCCATGGCTTTGAAGATGCTGAATTGATGGACTACTAGTTTCATTAAAATGGCTTCTAGGTCAGTTTTATGACACGCTTTTCAGTTTTTTTTACTGAGCATTGTTTTTGAACAAGAACATATGTTCTTGGCTAATGTAATTATCATGTCATGACATTCTTCCCTGATTTCAGATCATTCTTTTACAATCACTACCATAGATGGACAACAGTTTGTTGGTTTAATTGCATGTTGTATGTATTAATGTCTGCATTCGGAAGTGTGCTGTTTAAGATTTTCCCATAATTTTGTTTATATGTTGACAAAACTGCCCGAGAGCTGGAGTCACATGGCATTTCTCAAAGGTTATATGTATTGGTAAATGTTATTTGCAACATATTTTCAAAGTAATGCCTAAATTCTGAGAACTTAGCATATTTCTTAAGGGTTTTCAAATAACGTGTAGCATTTAAAAACAATATCTGCTGTTGACTACTGAACTGTTTGTGTTTTTTATTATTTTTTCCCAGTTGCTATATTACTGTTTACCTCTTTCAGGAATATGAACACTAATACTATTAAACTGCTTAGGTTTACAATCTACAGTCAGTGTTGCAAATTACCTACTGTATTTAAGGCTATTTGTCTGTAATAACAGGGCTTTAGCATATAATAAAGTTTTTATTCACTTTTGTGGGGTGTTGGAAAGCATAACTACAAATGTCATTTTCATTCTGCACATTTTATACTGTTATTCATGTATGCAACAGTGGCAACTTTCATAATCATGCTGGCAAACATGATCTAAGAACTTTTTGTAGTATACAGGCGCTGGTCATAAAATATGAATATCATGAAAACTGGATGTTCATAAGGACTTAGACTGACAACCTATGACATACAAGTTATTTTTAAAACTATGCAATGGTTATAAATGTACACAATGTAGAGTACTCCATAATGTTATTGTCTGACAAACAAGACACGCACCCCCAACTTTTTAGAGTTTTATTTTTTGTAACAAAGAACATTGATTATACAACTGTAGTTTCAACAAACCAGTTATCTAATGGTGCAAAGAATCTATTGATGAAACAGCTAAATGTGCAGGATGAGCCTTCATTCAAATCCACTGTAATAAGAAAAACAGTACATGCTCATGTCATTTTAAGCTGATACATAATCACAAATTGTATGTACTTATTTGAACAGCTAAAAATAAGTTATGAGCAGAAAAAGTCATCTCAACTGAGCAGCACCTTTTTGTCAAAATATGAAAGGAACAGGAACAGCATTGTATTGCTTAAAAACAAATTGTACCATAATGTCAAATAAACATTTTCTCTGTACAGTACATTTTCCCCTACCTGACCATATTGGCAATGTCCCAGTTTGTCTCTGATGACAGTGGTCCAAGAATTTCAACTCCTTCCTCTGTCACAATGGCAATCTCATGCTAAAGTAACAGAAATTATTTTTAAAGGACATAAGCATACCACATTCATGAAAGCTACAGATCTGATATGACGTATATATGAAGACGTATATATGAAGGAATAGCTCTTACTCTGTTGTAGGAACGTGCATCCCGATAATACAGAACTTTGAGACATCGCTCTATCAGTTCCCGGGCTTCATCCTTGGTAATTTCTACCTTGTTTTCCACAACCTCCCTCATCAAGGGCTAAAATGTCAATCAGGTATGCTCAGTCACTAACTGTACAACTACATCTGTTTACTAATGGATAAGCACTAAAAAACTCAAAATGTGTTAACCATAAATGTTCATCATGCATGAGGGAAATACTGCAAATAAACTAGTACAAAAGGCTCTATGAAAAAAATTGTTTTAGATTAAACAAAGCTATCCATATAATTACCTGAGCCAAATAGGCACCAAATCCTGTTGCTACTGTTGGGGCTTCATATGCAACTCCAAGCTTGTCAACAAAGCCAAGAAAGCTAAAAGATAATGATGTCATTTTGTTTAAACACCCAATTTCATCCCTTTAAATTCCAGCCAAAATGTACCGTTATTAACTGTTTTGAAAATCTTTCAAAAACTAAACCTACCTTTCTCCATTGTAGAATCCACCAATAACTACAGTGTTCCACAATGGATTCATTCTGCTGCGGCGGTTGTACATGACGCGGGTAAGCCAGGAATGAATGGCTTTGGGGCTGTAGCTGTGGCCATCTCCAAGAAGCTCCTCATCAATCCTGAACCAAACAGCATAGAACAAAATATTTCCATATAGTTGTGTAGCAGCACATTCGCACTGTGGTGCTACAGGGCCTTTAAAACATCCAGCTAATAATAAACCATGAAGAATGATAAATGTACTTTGGAAACACGTTAGTACTTACACCATTTGTTCAATAATCTGTTTGAGGTACTGGTAATCTGCATAGTCCCCTGAAGCACCCAGGATAGTATTGTCATTTACTTTCATGAGACGGGAGATGTTGCGGAAGCGTGCCAGCGAACCGTAAGAGCCGAGCATGTCGGCAGCGATGATCACACCACCTGTAAATTTCACCCCAAGCACCGATGTCCCCGTCACCATGGGGTTACTGACAAAAAGGAATGAAAATGTTATGGTCAAAAACAGACGCTGTTAGCTAGCATGTACCATTCAGTCATAAATTGTAGTAAACTGAAAAAATCTTGATTTCTCACAAGGTAGCCTACAACATTGCTTCAGCTGTAGGGGGAAACTGAAAGCTGACTCGCTGCATTTTTACGCCTAACCCTAATGTTTTGGAGATAGAACACAACGATATAATTAGCTAGTGTTGGCTAACTATATTTAGTGTTATTTAGCTATATATATTCCTAGGCTACCTAACCAATTCTAGCTAGCTAGTCAGATAACGTAGCCTAAACAAGAGTACTGCTATTAGCATTAGCTATTATCACTAGTTGTCTAGCATCATCGTTGTTTCCAATTGCATGAACAGCGAGCTAACAGTTTGATACAAATACAAATTTTTCTATTAAAATCATACAGACAACAGTTGTGCGATATTTCCCCAAACACCTAGCTAGTAAATTAGCTAACTACCCAACTACCTGCTAGCTAGCTAGTTAGCTTGCTACCCTAGGTGTAACGTTAAATTACCAAAGCGATACCACCATGATGATACAGCAGTTAGCTAGCGAGCGAGCTAAACTAGCTACGAAAATTGAAACTACAGGTTAGCTATGTAGCCATCTCCCTAAAATGGTTACTAATCTAATGTATGTCTAATAATTCCATAATAAAATAATTTCATATCTTACAGTGTGTGTTTTATAGGTCCACATCCAGGAGCTGTACTATTACCAGTACCGGGAAATGAATAAAATTGCCCAGGTTTAGGTCCATTTCCCCAGAAATTTAGCTTCAGTCCACTAGGATCCATGTTCACCGTTGACGGAAATGACAACACACTGCTAAACGCTGCTTTCGTTCTGTTGGTTCAAGCTCAGTCCGAGTCACTTCCGCCTGGCGTTGTCAAGCTACATATTTGGGACAGATTTCGTTAACTATTCTTTGGTTAACAATGTATTGTTGTATTTATATAACACGTATAACTGACAGACGTTGCTTCGTTTGAAAGCGACAATGTAGCAGCGCTATATTAGAAGTGAAATTCAATTAAGCCGGTAAAACTGTTATTATGCAATTGCATTAAGAATGTCTTAAGGTAAGACAGGCTATGGCTGTCTTTGAAAGTTCACTTCTTAGGCTCTTAAACAGCTGATGTCATTCTTTAAAAATGGATGAGTGACAATAAAACATCTATACATAACATTCAGTAACCACTAGATGACAGCATGCATCTTTCAAAACAAACAAAAAAAATCAATGTTTTATAGACTGGGGTGTCAAACATTAGTTAATTGTGTGTCAAAATGTCTTGTGTCGTATATTGTTAAGAAGTAAGGCGCTTCAAAACAGCAAAAATGTACATTGATTTAAACCAAATTTAAAAAAGGAGATGAAAAAGGAAACAGGAACCGTAGGGAAGTAGAACCGTTAGTGATCCATGTGATGTAAATCCATTAAACATTACAGTGGCAACGTAAGGATTTTGGTGGTACTGGATTTGGTGGTACCTTTATGTGACTGCCAACAGCGGCAGAATAAATTCTGAAGTGTACTGGCTAAACCATAACTGTTCAAAACTCACAAAACACCTCATCACTTATTGAACAGATATTGGCGACGTTTTGGAAGGTATCAGAAGATCCTGTATGTATGGATTATGTCTTCCACAGATCTTTCTTGCATTTCACATTATGGCTAACGTCTTTACAGGCGCCACATTATCCCATCGTTGTTAGCGTTGTTAGCGCGCGGGTGATCTCCTGGGCACCCAGCTGGACCATCCAGATCACACAGGTGGTTGTCTGGAGGAAACTTTCAGCTCCGGAGGGCCCCGTCTCAGGAGGACCTGCAGGAAAAAGTGATGGTGGTCTATAAAAAGAAGAAAAGGAGAGGAACTTCAGCATCATTTCCTATAGGAAGTGGTGATGGTGAAAAAACAACGTCCTCCACCTGCTCCTGGGAAGATGACACATTGCAGTAGAAAACACAGCACAGGGTGGTAGACAGTGTGAGTCAGGTGCAAATGTAGGAAGGTTTCTGGGTGTGAAATGTAGGTTGCTGGGTGTGCAGCAAATGTTAGCTGTTAAATGTTTATTATATACCTGTTAAATTATATATTTATTATATTTGCTACAATGTACACAATAAACAAACATATGTATTAATTTTATTCTATGATTAGTTTTATTGTGTGTACTATACCTGCAATAATTTTGACATTATTGTTTTATTATTTATTTATATTTTATTATTCTTTATTCTTGTTATTATTAGCCAGTTTCAGTAGCCAAGGATCTGAACATCAAGGTCCCCTCCTTCAGACACTACCCAATCCACACTGCACCGGGCCTCCATAACTGACTCTCCCACGGGTGGTGGGTCCATGGGAGAGTGGGCCCATATAGCTCATTCAGGCTGAGCTTGGCCTGGCCCCATGGGTGTAGTGAATGAAAGAATGAGATCACGGATACATGACATGAAATGAGCTTTCTCTACAGGGTGGCCACAGTCTCCCTTAGAGACAGGGTGAGGAGCTCAGCAATCTGGGAGAGGCTCAGACTGGAGCCACTGCTCCTCCGCGTTTGAGGAGCCAGCTAAGGTGGTTCAGGCATCTGGTCCAGATGCCCCCTAGGTGTTCCAGGCATGTCCAAGGAGGAAGAGACTCCAGGGAAGACCCAGGACATGTTGAAGGGATTACATCTATTGACTGTCCTAGGAATGCCTTGGTATCCCCCTGGAGGAGCTGGAAAAGGTGGTGGGAGAGAGGGAGGCCTGGACCTCTTTGCTTAGGCTGCTGCCCCTGAGACCTGGACCCAGATAAACGGTGGAAGATGGATGGATAGTTATCATTAGGCATGATTTATATTACTAAATCATTGTGCGTGTGTGTCTGAGTGTTTTTTTTTTTTTTTAATCAGTGTTATTATTAATAGAAATCATGTATATTCAAATTCTAACTTCTGAAGCACAGTTACACTGGCTTCTGCAGATAATATTTTAGTATTAATATATTAATGTAATAATATTTTAGTTATTCTGAAGTGAACATGAAGAAGTGTAAGTAAAATGTGTTTTGATTACAATAAAAGATGGCTAAAATAAATATATATTTTTCAACACTGAGTGGGATTCAAGCTGGAGAGTTTTTATTCACCAGTGTGATTCACTGAATTTACCAGAGCATTATATGGATATTGTGCATATAAACGTATCTTGCCTTGTAGCTATCACAGTATTTTCAATATTGCATTGAGTTTGGTGTGTATGTTGTAGAATAGCAATGACCTGTTGAAATAACACAGCATAACAATAGTATCATGTTACATTTTGCAATAAAGGAGTGCTAGCATAACAATAATAACAATGTAATAACATTTTCCACATTGAAATAACAATGTAATAACATTTCCACATTACAATAACACAGCAATGAGGATGTAGTACAATGGCTTTTTATTGTTATTATCGGACCAAGTTATTCTACATCATGCTGTGTGCATGAGTGTGTATAATATTACAACAGTGTTTCTATTATTGGTGTTATTAAATTGCACATACTCATATATTACATATATATAAGTTCATACTCCTGAAGCAGTTACACTATTTTCTACAGAACAGTCCATGTAATAATATTTTAGTGATGCCTCCATGTGGATGCAACAAAATGTATTTACCTGAACATAATCCAATACAATCTTTTCATCTGTGTGTGCATATTTGTATTTTTAGTGGGATTTTGTCTATGATAGGGCCAGTCTGAACAGTCTTGGTTCTTCTGCCTTCACAAGCCTTCTTACCCACTTCCTCTATCCATACCCCCCGGATTTTATATATATATATATATATATACACGCACACACATGAATTAAAACTGCTTTCGAGTGAACAGTACACTACAGCTGCTTTTATTTATGTATATTTATATATTTGTTACATTTTCATCGTGTTTTTCTGTAGGTTTGTTAACGTTTTGGTGTACTATAGCCTCTCTTTGGGTGTATCTGATCTGAGCACAGATATTTATCTGACTCAATTCATGTTTGGATTGGTGGAGATTGCTGCCAGATTGCTGGTTTTGCTCCTTTTGCCCTACGGTTGGTTTCCACAGAGTGTCTTCCTTGCCCTCGGGGCGGGGCCTGCCTCCTCACGTTCACTATCCCAGCAGGTGATAAGGTTAACAGCTGTGTCTCGTTAACCTCGCTCCTTGGAGGAGTTTTTCATTGCTTGCTCATTTGCTTCTTTAAAATCTCCATGCGTTCTCTCTCGTTTTCTCAGATAACCCAAATATACAGACTGCCCTGGCTATGACTGGGAAATTTGTAATCACAGCATCTTTTGCAGTCCTCTGTTTATTCAGCTGCACTGTTTCCAACAGTGATTAGGTTATTAGTCCACATCATTTCCATAACAACTCTACAGCAGTGGCATGCAGACTATAAAGTGGGCACACCTGCTCGGTCCTCTTACCTTCAACATTAAATCATTGCATGGATTCCAAAATATAGCTCCCAAGTCTTAAAAATGCTACTACAGTTGACAAACTAGTTGTGCATGCTAGTTGTTAGCCAGGGCACCTCTCACAGTTCATAGCGCGTACAGAAACTAGGTATATAACTTTTTCATTTCCGGCAAAGATTTTTAGGACTTGGTTGACTGTTGAATTATTGTGGGACTTTTATTAAAGTGTTGCCTTAAAAAAAAGATTTTCAATTAGGTATGCCACATTGTCTCATTTGTAGTCACTATTTGAAATGAGATAGTTAGCTTAATTTGTCTGGTTTCTGTAATCTTGTTAACAGACTTGCATTATAGAACCCTTCAAAACAGAACTGGCATGTAAACAACAGCAAGACTTGGTACTTACCACTCCAACAGTTAAGAGTCCTGCTGCCTACTGTACATCAGACTTTTCTTGAAATGCCCATTTTGTTCTCTTTTCTTTAGATATTCCCTTACGCCCAAGAGAACATAAAAAGGTACCCTGATGAATTTTAGGAGCTCTAGCTCCCTCTTGAGGTAGCAAATTGCATCCCTCGAGTCATTGCACAACGGTTCATAAATACCCTTTATTATAAATATAAGTCACTTTAATGGCTACGTTAAAGGCTTGTGCAAGTTAACATTGTTACCGCAGAAGAGCAACTCAGGAATACTTGTGCTCATTCCATTTTCTTCTGAGCCTCAAACCCAAACCAGTTCACCAAATATTGCAGATAAATATTTATCTGCAATATAAGCAACCTTATTTATCTGGAAGCAACCTGCTCCTAGCTGGGAGCATACTGGGTTACACAGACAAGGCTTAGAGTGATGTCCCACCCCCATCTCTTGGTTTATTGATCCTAGATTTATTTTGCACATTCAGGAATTAAAACAGGAAAAAAAAAAACGTGTACACACAAGTCAGATTACCATAACATCTTTCTCAAAAAACCAAAAAAAAAATATTTGCAGAATAACCCACAGTGGCATCCTGTATATACCAGAATGGTGCAGTGACATACTGCAGGCATATACGCCACTTCACATTGAATTTGGGATGTGGGAAAATGCATGTCCATGATTTAAACAGGTAAAACCACTTGACTGTGAGAAAAGACCATGATCATTCAAGTGCCTTTGATTCAACAGAACACTCACTGTTCTTGAACAGGTGGAACTGGCCATCACGTTTGAACAGTACAGAGCAAAACGTCGACATCCCTCACATCCAGATCCAGAAGTGTCCATGTACGTGAACATTCATCAGACCAGAGTAACGTATGTAGCTGCAGTTGCCACCCCACAGTTGTTATCCTTCATGGACATGAGCACATAGCCATCGTTGCCCCAGTAGGTGGACCAGGAGTTCTTCACCATCCAGTAGGGTTGGTTGTCCAGTGTCCCATAACCCACTGCCAGCACAGCATGGTCCAAGTCATCTATTCCATTCTCTACATCACAGAAACCAGAACAAAGTGGTTTATGCATGCACGAAGGTGTTCTTAGACACTACAGCTCAAGACTCAACACTTAGGAATAGCAACCATGTCACCACAAGGACGGCGAGCACAGCCTGCTCAGGCCAGCAGACGGGCTAAAGCCACGCACTGGGTGTAAATATGAGCGAGGATGAGGGACTCACTGCAGGCGGGTTCATAATACACCCCGTTGCTGTAGAAGGTGAAGGAGCGGTGGGAGGCATCGATGCTGACGGTGGTGGGGCCGTGTTTGAACAGCGCCACCTTCAGCGCCTCTGCGTCTCCACTGGTCACGTTGGTGTAACTCTTCACCCGGGCGGTTATAGACGACTCATTATAGTGACACAGACCGTTCTGAAAAAACAAAAACACCACAAAATGTTAAACCACAGAAGTGGAAATATGTTCACTTTACTGCATTTGGCAGATGCTCTTATCCAGAAGGATTTGGGAATCAAAACGCCCGTACTGGTCCCGTTACACACCATGCCCGTGTACGCGCCGTAGCTCTCTGCAGTGGAGATGCCGCCATGTTTCATGATCCACTCAAATGCCCTCCACTCCTCTCCTCCATCACATCCATTGTTGCCAAAGCCCCATGTGCAGTCCACCAGCATCTGTTGAGAGAGCTTTACCTGCTCCCCTGTCTGAGAGAGAGAGAGCACAATTTGTATAAAGTGCAGATTCTACCATGTTCAAGGTCACTTTGAATGCTTGATATTTAACATTCCTTGCAAGTTGTGAAAGGTTGTCCTGATTCCAAAACCTAATGATTTTTAAAATTGCATCCTTTGCAACCCTCCCTTCAGTGTTCCCCTGAAAAAGGTTCACACCCAAGTGGACCTTGTATTCAGCTTGGTTAAACTTGCAAATGAAAGGATGGAAGTAGCAAATGTACCAGTCATCTGTAGAGCAAGTGCGTGTTCACCTTTAGAAACAACGCTCCCTCCAGGGCACCTGTGGAGGCAAAACTCCAGCAAGACCCACACACAGCCTGGTCCTTCACAGGGGTCACAGCACCTACACACACAGCATGGAGTCTCAGCACTGCACGTCATCCACATGTGAATTGTGTGACCATAAGACATTGCCATGACACCTGAACAAAACCCCTCATGTGGTATAAACCCATGCACACCAAACATGGGGAGTCCACCCACCATACAGCCTCCAGTTCAGGGAGTCCGGCGTTCTGACCGAGTGCAGCTCAATGGGGAAGGGCTGAGCTTTGCTCGGAGTCTTCCTGCCTTTCGCACCCCTCATTACAGCCAGCTCATCCTGCGAGCGATCAGCCAGGTGATTCACAGAGAGGGAGAAGGACAATCCAGCCCTGTTCATCGAGTGAATATACCTGAGGAGGAGGAGGAGGAGGAGGGGGAGGGTCACCATTTAGCTCCCTGCCTTATGGTCGTTCTGAAAACCCTTGTACATTTCCTCACCGGATGTTATGAACAAAGTTGTGCTCTCGCTTCTCATGCTCCATCTCACTTTCGTAGGAACGCTCATATTTTTCCTTAAAGTGCCCAAATAACCTATGGGCATGGCCAACGGGGGATGTATGAATCAGGTCTTGAATGGGATTGGCCAAGATCCGGTGCTCCACCCCTGGACCCGGAAATGGGCCGCAGCTCATACCTAGCAGGAAAACAGACCAGTCAAATATTCACACATGCCAAAGTGTGCACGCGCATGCATGTGCATACATTAGTAAAAGTACTAGATGGGAAAATGAGAATGTGCACATCTGAACTCACATACCTTCTGGTAGATTGAAGTCTTTGGCATCAGTATGAGGTCTGAAGTCACTATAGTCAATGAGATACTTGTCATAATGGGAACCCAACAGTGTGTTGTAGCCCATCATCTCATAGTGATGGGGCGTGGCCAAGGCTTCCTGTCCGTCAGGGCGTGCCAACCACAGACGATAAGTGTTCTTTTTGTGTCCGATAATTGTAACATTCTTCCACACTTCACACAAGACACCTGCGTAGTACTCCATCTGCTCAAACTTTACACACACACACACACACACACACACACACACACGAAGTTCAGAAATAAGATGTACCATGCAGTCTGATGCACACTGATCCAATTTAAACTGTCATAGCATACCTGAAAGCCCTGAACGTCGGGCAAGGCTGCCTGAGGTAAAATCGGACCTTCCTCAGTACCATTGACCTGGAAGCATTTCATGGCATTGAATTCGGACTCCGTAGTAACTGGTGTGATCTTGTAGCTCACACCCGGAGTCTTCAAGGCACTGAGCTGAAACGTGGAGACCATGCCTAGCGAAGGGTCACCACAAGACAGAAGTTCTCTACTGACACTTGGTACAAACATACTGTGACCTCTGGTTACTCGGTTATTTTAATGCATCAGGTTGGCACAATGGGGGGACAAAACATGCAGAAAGGCAAGTTTCATCCAGAGCTGGGTATACAAAACCTAAAGTCAATAACATACCCTAAAGTCACTAGCAAGGGGTCACTTACCATGGTAATAGTCAATGCGGCTTCTCTTCCCTCCTAGGTCATACCAGGCTTCGAATGGTTCCTCGATTTCAGCATAGGGTAATGAAATCACGCCTTCAAAACAGCAATCAGATGATTCATAAGAACGGATAATAACCAAACAGCTCCGTAAAACAGAAGAATGGCTCTCCGTGTAATTAAACAGGTGGATACCTTTCACGTGATAGGTAGGGCCGAAATCAGGAACCGTTCGGCCTACAACCGGTTTGGCCTCCACAACTAACAACACAAAGAGAAGTCGTTTTAATTACTGCGTCACGAATTCATCCCATCCCATCCCATCTGTTCATAAGTACATACTATCCCCCTTCACATTTATAACTTGTTCATAGTACTTTATACCCCTTCATATTTATAACCTGTACATTCTTGTTTATAACCTGTATAACCCCCTTCATGTTTATACCCCTTCATATTTATAACCTGTACATTCATAACCTGTATATAATATACCTACTGTACATTTGTATTATACATATTTATATTTATACTAAGCACTTCTGGATGGATGCAAACTGCATTTCGTTGCTTTGTACTTGCGACATACGCAATGAGAATAAAGCTGAATTCTATTCTATTCTATTCGAATAGACCAAAACAATAAAAAAATTCTAGCCTTTGGCCTTTCGTCAGAACTCATACACCCAGTAAGTGTGAAAGCAGTGACAGACCACAACAAACACGTAGCCTAACTATCGCGAAATGTCGCTTACTAAGAAACACATTCGTACATGCACATTCATCCATCCGTATTTCTGAAAAGAAAGCCTTACCTGAAGCACAACAGATTAACACGGTCGCCGCTAGAAAAGACATCGCGACTAAGTCGGTTACCGAAAGAAACCTATTAAAAACACACCACAGCACAACGCTAATCTAAAGTTCAGGTCGCGGAAAGTCATCACGCCAATGAAGGCGCTGGATTTATAAAAAAGTTCCAATCAAACCACACATGGGCGTGACTAAAGAGAGTCATATGACTTTAACTAAGTGGCACTCACATGACTATAGTCAGCTGCTTCAGTTTTTTGTTGATTTGTGTCAGCGTTAAAACCTTTTTGTAACGACAAAACTACACAAGCAGATTTATACATGCAGAATCCTTATAGCACTTTAAACGCCAACAGTGAATCTCACAACAACTTGTTAGGACTGGCTGCAAAATATGTTTCCGAAATGTGTAACTCGAGATGAAATCATTTCTGACATTTTCTGAAACCTAATATAAGTAGCTAGTAACTGTATGGCGCTAGATTTTCCTGCAAAGAAATGTAGCCCATTGTTGCGGTTAGCTGTGCATTAGCGATTCGCGATGTCTGGTAATTCACGTTTCATATACCAAAGATAATGTTGCTGAGTGTAAGCTTTGCTCCAGAGCCTTCTGATAACTGTCCGCTTGGTCTGTGTTCAGCATGTGCACCAGAACGAGAGAAAAAACAGTAGTACCCATGTTTAAACAAAGACGAGGTTTGAGAGAGTTCATTATCTTAAAAAGGTAATGACCAAGGCTGCATGCTTAGCCAAAAAAAAAAAACAAAAAACAATGTCATTTTAATAATAAGCTGTGGGTTTAGTTACAAGGCCCAAACACCTTTTACTTGAGAAGTAACTGATGAATGCACAATAAAAGGAACTCGTAAGAAACTGACACCAAATACTCTCTGAATTCTATTTATTAAACTGTATATTTTAGCAATTACCAATCATACGTTTATTATCCTTATTATTACACTCTTTCATTTAAATACAGTGTAGTGCTGGTTGAAGGTGGATATCGTTCACTTATTGCACAACAGCACCACCAGCGTGGTGAGGACAAACCTGAGGAACATGAAGCCTGCCGCCACCACAGGAATTTGAAGCACCAGGCATGAAATCTTGGCACACATGTAGATTATGGAACCATGCATCACTGAATGCCATAATTCATAGCAGTGGATACGAGAGGGTGTTCCCCCACTCCCTTCTTTCACAGTGCTCCCATCCAATGCTCCAGTATATCCAGCCATGGAAAATAAATGCTACCTTAAACACAAACCTGAACTGAGGCACACATTTAACAAAGTACAGCAAAGGGCAAGGGGGGGGATGGGGGTGCCACCGTTGTTAAGACATTGCAATCATTTGCTCAGTTTAACAGACAAGAGCTATTTGCAAAAAAAAAAAAAAACTTTAGGTGATGTAGTAACAAATTGTTGCACTATTATATTACTGCAATGTTATACATTGTGTAAAACTTTCACAAATACTTCCACAAATACCTCCTTGTAGCATACAGATACATATACAAATATTATTAAAAAAACAGAATGTTTAAATTGTCTTTTTTAAAAAAGAAAATAGCACACAAACACAAAAACATTTACATTAGGTAAAAGTTAATATAAGTTTATTAAATGTTCAGATGCCTACTAAACTACTCAACTGCAATTTTGACTTTTGTGAGAAGCAAAGCCAGCTGCAACGTTTTAGCCTGTTATTCAGGTATTATAACAATTAAAATGTTGAATTATTTCCATACTGGCAATATAGTGTGAAAATGCTATTCTGTCTTACGTTTCTTTATGTTCTCTTCAAGGAATTTAATTTTTTTACACAAATCTGTGCTCCATTTGGTTAAACAAATGTAGTTTAAACTGAATTGATTGATAGATCAACTTAAACCTTCATCTAACCAAGAAGAAAAGCCAAATTGACCAGCAGAATGGGGAATTAGCATTGACATATGACCTCTAACCTTAAAAATGTAAACAGAAACAATGGAAATATTTAACAACCAATTTGTTTAGGCCTAGTTCTTCAGACACACATGGCTATTAAAATTTTCTTCCAAATGACCTTCAGAATGCCATGGACATTTTACTCTCCTTAGAAGAATTGTATTGGAAATCCGAGAGAAGCTGCAGGATTTTCCGTTACATCGACGAAGCCACCTTAGATAAGCATGTCACTCCGAACGCAACCGTAGGTTGGTTCTGATTGGCAGAGCAGTATCCACCCAGGTGTTGGAGTTTTTGATCACTGTATTCCACACACTTATCTCCTCTTCAGTGGAGTCCATCCAGCAAACCATCTGACCATAACTCACACCTTAAGAACACAAACACAAGCACTGAGAGAAGATGAAACAACCTAACGAAATCGGCATGAGTAGATTTACCACTGATGAGTAGATCTGCCACTGACTTAGTGACCCATGATGTGATGTAATGAGGTTAGTTATTAACTGAACGTCATGCACACACTCTGCAATCTACCTTTGTTTGTTTGCTCTTTAACAACCAACTTTGCGTTGCTCATGCCCAGTTTTATCCTAAACTATTATTTGTAGGGATTTCAGAACAGTAAATTCTGTGTGTGAGTGTGTGTTTGTACCTCATACCTGAACCCGTGCTCAGACGCATTCCTCCTAAGCACATGGAAGAGCTCCACACCGTGATCTCAGCGCAGGCCTGTGGGAGGTCACTCAGCTGAAGGCCATCATACACCATTGTGTGGTTGAACAAGGGGCTGACTGAGCCACGGACCACTCGCGTCTGCTGACCGCTAACTCCATTCTCGTCTGGCAAAACCACACTACACACACACACAACCACAAGTGTAATTATCTTTCGGCACAAACGAGAATTCATTTAAAACGTAATCTATGAAAAAAGGTTACTATACAGCTTACAGGTAATGTGAGTATATGTACCTTTTGACACAGATGCTGGGACTGCCACGTGTTGGAGGAATGAGTCCCACGATCTCCTTCAGCCAAATATGCAGCTCACCAGTCAGAGGATAACCTCCATCTGGATCACATATTCATAAACATAAGCATCATTCATGTGGGTATACATATTCAAACACTGTAGTGAAGTTCATAAGGTTTTCTGAAAAATAGGACATTTCAGCATGGGGTCCTGGAAAAGAGGAGTGTATACACACACACACACACACACACACACACACACACACACACACACACACACCCCAACCAGCTGCAACATTAAAACAAACTGAACTAAATAACATTAATTATCTCATTACAGTGGCACCTATCAAGGCATGGCCAGCAAGTGAACAGTTTATTCTTAAAGTCATTGTGCTGGAAGCAATAAGAATGAACATGAGCAAGTGTAAGGATCTGAGGTGTCAGTGGGTAGACTTGACCTCTAAATTCCCCAGACATTAAACCCAATCGCGCATCTCTGGGATGTGCTGGAAAAATAAACCCGATCTATGTTGTGCTCGACTTCATAAAGGCTATGGGATTGAGGATCACAAGGACATTCATCCAGTCAAAATTCCTCTTCATGTGTCTGGTTGTGTGTACCTCAAAAACATTTACGTTTAACATGAATACATTGTTTGCTGTTTAAAGAATTTAGATTTTTTAGGTCATCCTCTCTATATATATGCTTCACTTTGCTTGCACAGCTGATGAAGGACTTCTCTCCAAAACATCCTGTTTCATTGAAAACACAGTTTACAACAATTTACCACACACTACAAAGTGATCAATTCTTTACTATTATATGTGTATCTTTGACTATATGTATAGTTGGTTACCTTCAGAGCCAGAAGGTATGAATTTCATTGATAATAAAATGGTTCCTCTGTTGGTGATGGCATCAGGATTCATTTGTATCTGGGAACAAGAGAAAGAGATTAGTCCGGTAAACTCAGTCCAACAAACCATTTTTAACAATGCTTACTACCACTTCACTCATTCTGCATTTGCTTTGTTGTAATTGGTATTCCTCTCACCCTGGGCAGGAGGGGATACCACGTCGGCTGACTTTGCCCCCAGTCCCACTCGGCAAGCCCCACCTCCACCTCCCCCAGGAAGAGATTCCTCCGCACACGTTCCATGTGCCACACGGACACACTGAGCACACGCGCCTGCAGGTCCGACTTACGCACTTTATACTGAGAAGAGGATCAGTGCAGCAGTCAATATGGAAACATGGACATAATCTATCAGTACAGATAAAACAAGAATACTTTCTTTAGTATTTAAAAATAGTATGATGTAAACAGCCATTATTCCAACAAAGTATAGGAGTAAAACTATGTGAAGATTAAAACATTTTATCAGCAGTTCCATCAAATCCCAGGCTTTTACATGCCTGCAAATGCCATTTTTTTGCCAGGTCACACAGATCTAACATTTCCCACATCAAATGGAAGTAGCCACCAATGTTTTATCATGTCTGGACCACAGTATGCACGGTTAATGTGCCTTAATTCCAACAAGCCATTTGTACTGTATTGTGATTTGCAGGATCTACGTAACTGGAGTTCTTACTTTCAGTGTTTCATCGTAGACAGGGTTTAAGGTTTTCCTCTTCACTGAAGTCTTCCTTTTACTACGAGATGTGTTGTCTGGGAGTAGGTACACTTTCACATAACTGCAATGAACAGGCAAAAACATAATAAACTGTACCTGGACACCGCCTGGAAGGGCACGCCTAAGTGCTGTGTGGACGGTAGTTGGAAAAAGTTCCAACTTTGTGCATTCATGCATGCATGCGTAGCCATTCCTTGTGCAGATGATTTTGACTAGTGGTACTAGTGTGCTTAGTTACTTCCCAAGTACAATAGCCCTTTAACAAAGCCAGAACAGCGGTACACATCCTGCACGTACGGATCAGAGCGGTTGTGCCTGGCTGGAGCCAGGTCCTGACAGCGGCACACACGAACACGAAGTTCCTCCCTCTTGGGGTCATACTGCAGAGAGAACTGGATTCGCCCAGTTACGGTAATGCCCCCGAAATCCCCAACACTGTATAGGCTCATCAGGCTGCCACTCACCTGTAATGGACATTCATGCAGTTAACTAATGTTAGCATTGTCTCACGGCTAGAGAGCATGACGTTCCAGAATGTAATTGTGTGTAATGACACAAACACAATGTAAAACGGAAGAGGATGTCTAAAAGCCTGTTCCATGCTGTTGCTGATTGTGTAGGCATGAAAATTTGCTGCACGTGTGTTTGTGTGCATGCATATGTTTGCATGTATGTGTATGTGCACACGCACATCTTACCATACGTTTGGAGTGCAAGCTGTTCATTGAGCCAAATTTGTTGTAGTACAGCTCAGTGCTGCCAGAGTCTATATCACCATCTGAGTCAACCTATAATCATGCACGCCAAAATCAAATCTGTAACACATCTGTAATCTGTAACAAATCTGTAACACTCACTGTGCACATAAACTGTATATTAGTGTATATTATATTCAAGTCAGCGGAGTGCGTGCGAGTACCTGTGTGTTTGTGTCTGTAGTAAACATCTCCAGTGGAGGTGATGTGTTTCGCAACGGCATGTCCTCGGTCGTCTCAGAGTCACCAGCATTTCCTGAGGCAGAAGGGCAGGAGAAAACAGAGGCAAGATGGTTGCACAGAGGTGGAGGAGGAGAGCAGCAGCCCTAAAAGACTATTTTATGTGTCTAGTTACTGACATGTATTCCAAACATGCATATAATACTTACCTTCAACTCCTGAAACATTTTCTCTGTTCTCTGCATCCTTGTAAAAGAAAGAAGTATAAAATATCAAATATGCGTTGTGCATCATCCTTAATGTTGCATGTACACAGACAGCCAAACTGACCTTTGTCATGAATCTTGTCCTGGGCTGTGGTTTAGGGGTCACACTAAGGCTGGTACTGAGAAAGAATTGCTAAAGTTAGCTGAAGCAAGGGATGGTTTTTTTTTTTTGTTTTTTTTTTACATAATTTAATGTCTTAGATGTCTTTGACCAGAAGGGAACAGTGTTAGTTCTGAGGTTTCTGCACATCAAAGTGAACTTTAATTTCAGATGTCCTTCAGGATGTCACAGTGCTTAGATTTACTTGCATCCAATTTACACAAAAATACCCTCCTGAATCAGGGTCAGGTGGTGTTAGGCTCCAGTCCTCTGATGACAGATGACAACATACATTTTAAACAAAAAAGCCAACCTTTTGCTTTTTTCCTCCTCTGTTTCTATTTTGTTTTCTTTTATTCTTGGATCTTCTAGATCTTCCGTGTTTTCAGTGTTTTCTTCCTGCCTCTCAGATGATTCCTCGTCTTTCTTTTTCTCAAACACTGAACTCACACGCAAATCTTCACAGTGGGAAAAACACTCTCAGTGTACAAAAAAAGGGTAAATAACTGAAAAGGATAAAGTATAAAATAGCATACATAAACAGGAATAGGACATGGCCTTTCCACACATGCTCTTTGATTTAAATGGCCCATGAAAGATCATATGACCTTTGCCCCGCCTTTTGCGGCGTATGGAGGCGTGGACAATGTCAGCTCCGCCACTGCGATATCGCTTGTCGCGTTCTTCGTTAAACCACGCCCCCGTGAGAGAGCGCAGGCGCGCAGGGTCCGATTCCACTTGCTGCAGTTTGCTGATGCAGACGACACCGATGCAAACCATACTTTACATACAAACACAACACAGGAGACAGCTTCCCCTGTAATGACCCATATTGGCAGCACCATGTAAGAGTTTAGATGCGCTTCTACTCACCTGATACGGCCTGCCTCCCGGTCCTGTAATTCCGCATCCCTCAATAACACGTTCAAGATCATTGTTTGTTCCACCTCGGTGAGGTGCTCCAAATCCAGAAGAACTTCTTTCTCCATAACAGGTTCTCCTTGCATGTCCTCCTCTCCTTCAGACACAATCAGCAGTGGCGCTCAGTCATTGGAACACAACATGGTTTTTTTGGGTAATCTAAATGGGTGGTAATGTAAACAAATAAGTAATATATAGAAATATAATATAATATATACAAAGCAAAGCACATAATTATGAAAGATCACAGAAAGAGTTATGGGTTTATAGCCAAGTTTATAAACATTAACGTATTGCTTCTTATTACTTAACTCACAATCTTACTTCTGAATAAAGTTTGCTGGGCTAATTTACACACCATTTGTGAAACCAGTCATACTTAGGTATGATTACCTGTGCAGCTCATTTAACAGTCTTCTTAAGAACTGAATGTCACTGAAAACACAGAAAACGTTGCTGTGATTTACAAGAATACTGCATTACATGTTATGCTATGGCTCAGAAAAGAAAATAGCAGTAAAAATGCAATATACAGTTCACTTTTCAAGGCCAGTAGTGATTATAACAAATTTTTAAGCAAAAGGAATCAAGCTCATGACGGCACAAAGGGAACATGTACTTCCCTGGGGAAGAAGTCATTGGGACGCTGGGGGGTGTTTGTCAAAAAACAATTGAGAGCGCGCAAGCGCACAACAACATGCAAAAGACTAGGCGAAAGTAAACACTTAGCAATCTCGAGAGGCCAAGTGCTCTCTTCACAGTGCTCGTGAAATAAGCAAATCCAGCTCTGCCTGGAAGAATAGTTCCTCCACACTCTTGTAATCAAACTTGACACGGAGCTCATCACTGGGCCACTGACAGGATTTTTGTTTTTAATGTTGAGTTTTATAGCCTTACGATTAAATTATTTCTTCGTGTACTTTGTGATATATACATGCATATTGCTTTCAGTTACAAGTTCACTTAAAGATACTGTCACATATCACACGGCGAGAAAGCAAGGGGAAGGTAATAGCTCGCGTGCAGACGCACCTGCTTAGGCTGCCCAGGCGTCCAGGAACACAGGAACGTGAAGCAAACATCTAACAACATCACAGACAAAGTTATGAAATGAAAATTATATCCTCAGATCCGTTAAGTTTTGCCATTTCTTGGACCCAATTGGGCTGTGCATTAACTTCGGGTTTCTGTTGTTGGGAAGTGGAATCTTGCAGCAATGAGCTCCCTATTCTGCTTGAATTGGTAGGATTAACGCCCTCCGTGCCCGCCCTCCAGGCGCTTCGCAAAATGTGAACCGGATTTCAATGTATTATTTCCTATTCATCATATATCAATAAACTGAATACCTCGTCTCTCCCCCTCTCTCTCTGTATGTGTGTGTGTGTGTGTGTGTGTGTGTGTGTGTGTGTGTGTGTGTGTGAGAGAGAGAGAGAGAGAGAGAGAGAGAG
>JAOYMR010000004.1:12494209-12516878 GCA_025802075.1 Tenebrosternarchus preto | reverse complement strand
ATTATGTGTGTGGTGTTAGTGAGAATGAGTTCAGATTATGTGTGTGGTGTTAGTGAGAATGAGTTCATATTATGTGTGTGGTGTTAGTGAGAATGAGTTCAGATTATGTGTGTGGTGTTAGTGAGAATGAGTTCATATTATGTGTGTGGTGTTAGGCCCGTCTGCTGTGACATTAGATGACACTGGCCCATTGAGCAATGCGAACTTGACCATAAATGACAGGTCTGTCATTGCTCTCCATTCACTGTTAAATGTCTCAATTACTTAATGCCTGCTATGTTGATGATATGATGATGACATAGATGTCAGGGTTGTGTAAAGGTTTCTGAATGGATCACATCGTTGTGACTTTTTTGTGCTTCCAGAACACTTTATGAGTTACTTTTAGTCCTAATGCTGGAGTCCACAGCCCCGCCCACTTTATAGCCCCCCCCAACCCCGTCTGCTGATTCACCTCATTAGCTGGATCATTCCTAAGGCCTGAGTTGCCCCAGACATGAAATTTGGAATTAACAGTGTGGCTGGAGAACTATTTAATCTCTTTATAGAATAGAATAGAATAGAATAGAATAGAATAGAATAGAAAATGATGGTAAACCCCAAGCCCTTCCTGCCCTCTTGTCTTGCCCCATAATGTATTGTTCTTTTTCAAATATACAATAGAACTTTGGTGCAAACAGCTGTCTGATGCCAATTAGCAATTATCTGCACTAAAAGCAGGAAATCATAGTTTGCCTTTATCTAGCATAACTGATTCACCACATAAATAGTGATCTCGATAACTAGCTCATGAGCTCAGGTATAGTTGTGATAGAGAATAGAAAATCACACTACACATGAGGGCTGTAGGGCAGGACTAGGCTTAACCACAGACACACTACAGCAAAATAAAAGCCTTCCAGTATTACTGCTGGCCAAATGATTATCACTGCACCAAATTATAGTCATCCTATTTAGGCAAATGAAACCTGAATCATAGGTGGAGATCATCAGTGTACTTCAGGACATCCCATGCAGTGGTGAAGGCAGGGGTGTTTTCTAAATAAATCTGCTGGTTGTTGGAATATAGGTTCTTTCCTCCCTGTCTCTGTTGAATGTCCGTCTATGTTGAGTTCGACTCTTTAAACATTTAAGCACAGTTATTCATTTTACTCATAATGACATTGCTTAGGTAGCAAGGCATTCTTGTGGAAATAATATTGAAATTCAAAGTAATTGAATTTAAATTAAATCTAGTAATGCACATAGATGAATTGAATTTCTGGATCTGGCAGTTTCTTAGTATAGAATAAAAAGTGAGACCACTGAGCAAACGGCTGTAATGAATGGGTACACTACTCTTTCTCTCTGTCTCTCTCTGTCTCTCTCTCCCTCTCTCGCTCTCTCACACACGCACGCACGCGCGCGCGCAGGCACATACACGCACAATTATTGCCTCCTGGGTAAACCATCAAGTGTTGATGGCCATTGTAGCAGCACTTGAAAGTAATTAGTAAACCAACATCATAAAGACCGGAGAAACTTACCGTCTGCGCCAGCGAAGCCAACGGTTAACCAAGCCAAGCATCCAAGAAAAGGCAAGAGCGCGAGGTCCTGGGCATGTAATCGTCGCATACCGTAAGTTGAATAGTCCTTGTATTGGGTCCAACTGTTCCAAAGTCAACTAGAAAAGCTGCGTTGCACACTCCAAAGGCCGGGTTTCTGTTAGCCCAAGACAGCGCAAAGAGGTAAGACTCGGACGTGGAGGCAAGAGGAGGTTTATCTGACCAAGAAGTGCATTACCGAGGTGCTGGAGAGCTCGTGCGAAAACTCTCACTGCGCTGTCAGTAAATACGTCATGACTCAGAACCGGCGCAGCAATCCATGAGAACAGAGGCGCTTCGGAATAAAACTCCTCCAGCGAAGGACAGGGAGGGGGCCTCAGACGATGGGCGATGCTCTTCGGGTGCGGTGATAACTACTAACCGTATTGGTCATGTTTTGCCACTGTGTAAGTTTGGTGCTCCAGTTTTACTTTTGTCTTGTCCCCAGGGCGTGTTCGAGTTTCCAATCTGATGCCTGTCATTTTACAAAATGAACAAAACACACAAAATTATTGCGCATCAACACATAATTATTTTGAGGAAGAAAACGACTGAATGCTGAGCAATAAGCAGGTTGACACTCCCCCCAACGTCCACACACACACACACACACACACACACACACACACACACACACACACACACACACACACTTTTCATATAACACTTTATTGGGTTTTTACTGTATTATATAAAACAATTGTTAGGCATTCACCAAAATCTAACCAATCTTACCATCAGTAAAGAGAAGGAATTTCTTTTTATTTATTTATTTTTATTATGAATGTTTTTTTTTATTGGAAAGTGAAAAGAAAAAAATCCTTAATAACAGCATAAATAGAAAAACACGCACAAATACACATTCAGACTCCACATCCATGCACCTAGACACATAGTTTACTGTGTGTGTGTGTGTGTGTGTGTGTGTGTCTGTGTGTGAATGCGAAAGACAGAGTGAGAGAGAACATGTTTTTAGTGAGTAAGTGGCAGGAGAGAGGCCAGTACAAGCAGGGTCTGTCTGAATAGCTTCTGATAATATTTGCTCAAACAGCAGAGCTGTGTGTGCTGGAATAAAGGGAGTTTGTCATTTAATCAAAGCTAAGAGACACACTGTTAAGTGCATGGTGTTGTGTAAGAGACACACAATTACGTGCATGGTGTTGTGGATGTACTGTATTTCATTCTCTCACTCTCGAACATGCAAGCAATCTTCACAAGCATGCACATACACACAGGCAGACACGCACACGCACACACACACACACACACACACACACACACACACACACACACACACACACACAATACAATGTTGCTTCTCTACTTCCACCCTTACAAGTCTTACAAATTTACTGTGGTATCTTTCTTGCACCCCCTGCTGTTGGACATGGGTGCTGTTGTAGGTTTAAGAGCATGACAAAGCTAAATGACTTTCTAGATCAGAGGTGACCTGGTCTGGTCTGGTCCTAATGACCTACCACCCTGCAGTTTAGTTCCAGTCCTATTCTAATGCATTTCATACAACTAATACAACTTCAGACACATCTTAATATTAGAGTCAGATGTGCTAGATTAGGGTTTTATAGTAATGTACCATTAAATACTTGGACTACTGTTCAAACCTTCAGGATGCCACTGTATTTATTTCACATTCACAGAATATATATGGCAGTTAGGGAGCCCCATTTCACCACCCTCTTTATGGAAAGCATAATGTGTTTGTTTACACAAAATGTGTTTGTTTACACAATTCTTTTGTGGTTTCAGAATAAAATATTGTGATGCTAGAAATTTCATTATGGTTTCACAGAATATTTTCACTGTATAGTTTGCATGTCCTGCTAAACCTAGGGCCCCACAAGTATTTAAATATCTCACTCATTTCATTTCATAATATCGTCAGAGCAGATGATCTAAGCTTAATCTTAGATACTCCGATCAGTTTTTAACAAAATTAGTGTATAGGTATCAGTGTCAGAGAAATAAATAAAAATAAAGGTCCTTTCCAGCTTCACTTATATACGTTAGATGATCTTGGATTGTACTGATAAAGCTTTGTAGTACAAGAAGACCTTATTAGTGGAAATCAGTAGATGTAACCCGTTTCTTTCCTGCGTGAAATAAATGCTGCTACAGTCTCAATGATAAAATACTTCAGTACACTGAATGACATTTGTAGACAACACGTGGAACTTAAAGGCTAGACTTTTACGTTTGATCTGCATGTATCAGGCCGCAGATCCTATAGGAAAGTGCAGAGTCGATAGGAACGTTATCAAAACAATCAACCACGCGTGCTTTTCCCGCATAAATGACGTCACAGCGACATCCTCCAATACCTTGGAAGAACAGGAGTGTGGACTAACTTATGTGGACTGACGTTAATCAGCTGAAGCCCCTCGAAGTTAAGTACAGTTAAGCACATCGAATAGTCGGCTGTTTTTTATTATTGTTTGAAGATAAAACTCTCACTGAAGACAGCGGCGAAGACTTTACGACCGAGCGGAAATGTAGTCAGAGTAGCTGCTTGGGAGGCGGAAGTGAGGTTAGAGCAGCAGCAGTCTGCTTCGTCCATGTTATTATTGTTATTTTGACTGTGTGATGGTTCACAGCAGAGAGCACGGACGGCGGCCAGCCCCGGATTTCTCCGGTTACCGACCAAGACACGAACGGCTTGTTGGCTACACGGACTTGTCTGCCTCTGTCTTGCGGTAGTTTGAAAATTAACGCCAGTATACCGACTAAACGTCGCCGTGCGCAGCGCTCGCCCCAGACTGCCTTTATTATTAACACCGCAGCGGAGATGAACGGCATTACCAAGGGCAGATTTGAGGTAACTCGGAGAGAGTGATATGAAGGCACGCGGACATGAAACTCTTTCAGTGTGCTTGGAAGAAACGGACACGGGCGGTGGCATCTTGTGCGACCGACCACAGTGTGTATGAGGGCGTATGTTTGTGTGTGTTTGTCTGTCTGCGGCCGCGCGCGTGAATCCATGAGCGACTTGTATGCTTTTAGACCGAGTATGGTTCTATTTTTACGTGCTATTATTGTTCATTTGTTCGTCAAGAGTGATCCTGTCCAAACAGTTGACCGTGTCAGTAGCGCCCACAGGGCCGGAATCCTTGAATCCATTTAGCGTTGGAATTGGCTTGTGTTACTTGGAGTTTAGATCTAGCTGATATGGTTACGTGCCCTGAATGCGCGTGCTTAGGAAGAACACAAACCACAATACATCAAATGAGCAGCACCGCTCGTGTAGGTTCTGCTGTTGACACTTCCTTTTCCTTGTGTCTGCAAGTCAGCTTATGCGCATACACTAAAGGCACAAACTGTAACCTTAATCCAGCAGTGGAAGGTCTGCACAGGAGGTCACAGTTAGGATCTCTTAGAGATCATGCTTATTGTGACAAATGCTGGTGAATGCAGACCTCTCTAATTATTCCCCAGGTGTTCTCAAATAGTGATGAAGCCCCAATCAACAAAAAGCTTCCCAAAGAGCTTCTGCTTAGGTAAGCCACCGACCTGCGTGATCAACACCGCCGTCTGAGGGATTTGCTGATGTCTGATTAGACCGTAATCTCTAAATGCGTTTTGCTTCTCTGCCTTTGTCTTCTTCAGGATTTTCTCCTACTTGGATGTGGTTACGCTCTGTAGGTGTGCCCAGGTGTCCAAGGTATGTCCTGTCTGATGGTATGTCAATGTCTGATGGTGTACTTCATTAGGTTGAAATCGCTTGATCTAGAAATGGTAGTCAGACCATGATTCAAGATCATTTATGGTTTTCTCTTTCTTCCCATTATGAAAAGGCATGGAATGTTTTAGCATTAGATGGAAGCAACTGGCAGAAGATTGATCTCTTCAACTTTCAGACAGATATTGAGGTAAAGGGATGCTATCAATTGTCTTATTGAGGTAAAGGGATGCTATCAATTGTCTTATTTCATATAGCTGTGATGCTAAGGTCATAGTGTTAATGATTGTGTTTGTGTGTGCTTGTATATAGCAAATGGTGTGTTGTTAGTCTTTAGGCATTGCACACTCCAATGTATTTGTGAAATTGATGTGCTTCTGTGCTGGGAATGGGGTGTGTGTAGGATTAGTACTGGGTCAGTAAGGTTTTTACTGAATCCATAGACTGTGACATCATCCCTGATATTCTTTCTGTGTGTCTCTCAGGGTCGTGTGGTGGAGAACATTTCAAAGAGATGTGGGGGTTTTCTGAGGCAGCTGAGTCTGAGGGGCTGTCTCAGTGTGGGTGATGCGTCCATGAAGTGAGCTTCACTCACTCGGCTTAATTTGGCTCTTAAAACATAAATGCTGACTTCTCACCGCTATACTCATTTATATGTACATGAGCATTGTTACTCATGTATCTCTCTTACACAGTGGGATCTATGTTCTGTACTATGTGGGATCTATGTTCTATACTCATTTATATGTACATGAGCATTGTTACTCATGTATCTCTTTTACACAGTGGGATCTATGTTCTGATGCTATAACTATTAAGCAATGTCAGGAGTGTAGAGATGCTGAAGTTTGTAAATAAAACTTGTTAAGTTGTTAAATGTTAAGTTTCTTTTGTTTATAATGCTGTAGACAAAATGCCATAATCTGATAATTTAACAATGCAGGACAGATACTGTATAATACCCATTTAACAATTCCTGTTTGATCAATTATTAAAAATATATATAATTTTACAGATTTTATTTGCAAATGAAAATGTACAGATTTTAATGTAGAGGCCCTATTTGTGACCTTGTGGGATGTCATGTGACTCTCTTTAGGGCCTTCCGACCATTAGCAGTGTCTCTCTGTTACTGATGTCTGAGGTGATCAATAGACTTTTGTTATCATTACCAGGACTTTTGCTCAGAACTGCCGTAACATTGAACAGCTGAACCTGAACGGCTGCACTAAGATCACAGATTCGACCTGCATCAGTCTGAGCAAGTTCTGCTCCAAACTTCGCCACCTCGACCTGACGTCCTGCGTGTCCATCACCAACCACGCACTCAAGGCCTTAAGGTGAGTGCCAGCTGCTCTGTGTTCACTGGGGGAATTTACAGACCCAGGCAAAATGGGGACAAGGTGGGGGTAAATTTACAGGGTAAAACTGTGTTTGTGCTAAACTTCTCTTTGCATGAAGTCATGTTGAAGGCATAAATGTTGCCATGGATGCTTCTTGATGTTTAGCCTTTATGTAGTTGTTTGATTATCTGCAGTGGTCTTGGTGAATGGAGGTCAGTGTGAATACACAATTAACCAAATAATATGGTGGTAGTAATAGTCTTTGGTACTCAGTTAATAGTTTATTGATTAATAGATTTATTTGTTCTTTTTTTGTTTTTGCTCTAAGCAGTATTTATCAAAAAGACATTGTTTCAAGTGTGCATTCCTATTGTGTGGTTGAGATTGTTGTTCTTTTTGAAGTTATTTTATGGTAGTCTGCTGTGGTCACATTTTGGTCTGTTCTGTGCTTCTGCTTGTGAAGTGATTTGAGCATCTGAGTTATTTGCAAACTCATCGTTTGTTGTATCAAATCTCCAGACTGCCTGCTGCCAGCTCCTCCTACTTTACTAGAAACTTTCGAAGTTCATAACATCCAAGCCATGGCATAATCTCTTCCACATTATTTATTGTGGTAATTTCATTATTCATTAAGGGTTGTAAGTAAGCATCTCATCAGAAAATAGAGCAATGCAGATGGTCTTTTAGAGTTTTTGCATGCGTTTTGAAATGTGTGTGTCCAGTGTTTTTCATTTTATTTATTTTTTAGCCATTATGAGTCCATATTCGCACTATCAGGCCTATTGCTCTTTTGAGAGGTATACTGTGATTAATTGTAGCCTACCACACGGGTCATTGTTTAGCCTAAAAGGAAGCTGTAGCACAATCATTAACTCCTGGTGTTAACCTTTGTGGATACCTGGGGCAGTGACTGCTGAGGGTTTATGGGTAAACCCTCAGGGTGTTACTTGTGCTCATTCCTGATGGTTCAGCAAGATCACGTACGTTACCTGAGAGATCCAAAACATGGATACTAGACACCTGAGTATGCTGTTGGTGATGATACAGGTTATACTACATACATGCTATATGCTCCATATTTAACCTTCAATGATGCAGCATTAATTCCAAATCAAGTAACTTTAAAATACAATTTGAATCTAATAGGAATGCTAATAAACACTAGATTTGGGTTAAGTTAGTATGTATTGGTTAGAAATGAAGGGTAGAGTGAGTTGGGATAGTGCATTAAATTTATGCAGTCTGTGGGGTGACCCAAAGAGCTTTACGAATCAAGTGGGCAGTGATGTCATAAACGACAACAACAGTAATTATAGTAAGTCACCAATCAAAGTGCTTCAGTGATGTGATTCAACATAAATGTCGGTCAGAACATACACAAAAAAATATTGTATAATAAGACATGCTGAGAGATGTGTACAATTTTGATTAATCATTTGAAATATAATGTTGAAGTATTGATCATATCCATGATAAATGCTGCTTTATTCACTATTGTATATATTTTCCCCAAAAGGCCTGAGTCTCATACTTGTTAACTTTCTTAACCAGCTCATTTTGAAACAAGTTTGTCTGACTCCTGAAAGTGCTAAAGGCAAAGTCAGCTCTTTGGGTTTAAGGTTACGTGGATGTAAACATGCCTGACAGACTATGGAAGTTTGGACTGCAAGCATGTCCAAGAATTAGTCTTTACCATGATTATCTTACTAATTGAATAATCCAACTACAGGGTACAGGATTCTTGTTTGAATAATAAGTAATAATAAGTTTATAAATTTTTAATAATTGGTAGTAAATGTGCTCGTAATGTTTAAGAAAGGGTGAACTGTAGATATGGGGAACTAGATAGTTTTGTTGTCGAGCTTGTGAAGGGCAGACCATTCAAAACATAACTTCATGGTGTTGGTAAATTCTGCGTGACGAATAATCAGTTATTGTACATGACTAAGGCATGTGGCATAAATCAGGCAGGCCAGGTTATCCAGCATCAGTTAGTGTTCCATTAGAAAGGGCAAGATGAATAACCTCAGGGACTTTGAGTGTAGCATGATGGTTGGTGGTGGTTGTGGCAGCGTTAGAACCTCCTCCCAAATAGCTGTTGTCCTGTACTTTTCACACATAACAGTTTCACCTGTTTTGCATGGGGTGGAAAAATAACCAGTGATTGGCCATTCTGTGGATGAACGTAGTTTGTGGATGAGTGGGGTCAGAGGAGAATGGTGAGAGAATTGTGCTAGCAAACAGACGAGCCACAAACGGGCAAATCTCATCCAAATTCAACGCTGGTGTGTGGAATGTCCTCTCCGAATGTGCTGCTCATCGAATGCACAGGAGCTTCATAACTGGAATGAGACAGACTGCATCCTGTTCAGGATGTTTTTGCATCATGCTGATAGAAGAATCAGAACTGTGAGCAACATGTGTGCCTGAGGGTATCCGGTGTGATGTAGGAAGTACAGGGTGGTGCATCTGAATGCTGTGACTGAGCGAGTTCAAGGCTCCAGATAATTTGACACTTTGGTGGATGCTACGGACATGACGCTACACCACGTCACAAAGTGCGAACTGTCGCCCGCTAGTTCGAGGAGCAGGACGGCGAGTGTCTGCTGCCCTGCCCTGGTCTGTGCCGGGCTCGGACCGCTGCCCTGTCGATGAGGTGGAAAGGCCTATTCACTGCAAGACTGTGCAAAACTGTGTAGTTTGCGCAACATCTTAAGCTCCTCATGGTACAAAATTCCAACATCAACAGCACACCAACATCAAGCATGCATGCTGAAGAACGAAGAATTCATTGTACACTATTAGATGGGTCTTCTCACTATGAACGTGTTAGGAGTAGCAGACCCAGCAAGGTATCTCCTAATGAAACAAGGTACCTCCTAATGAAACAAGGTATCTCCTAATGAAAGAAGTTCTTGACCAAAAAGGAACCTTTTAATTACTTGGTAGTCATGGTGTAGCTTCTGAAAGTCTGTCTCACATCATGATCTGGTTTTATTCAATAATCAAAAACTACTCAGTATCCCCAGAGAAATGCCATCTTTTATGTAATTAAAAACTAAGCCAAATGCATTTTAAATACGTTTTAGATATGTATGAAATGTGTGTGCACTATTTGCTTCATTTGTTAAAGGTGTAGTGGTGTTTGTTTGTTTGTTTTTATGGTAACATGTTACTAACACACATTTTGTTTATTGTTGGCGAGTTTCACCTGTGATTGACTCTGTGTTGGTCACCACTGCTAGTGATTTAGCTTGAAAGAAGAAAAAAAAAATTCCAGTTGTTTGTAACAATAATACAGAAGATTTTTTTTTAAGCACGCGAAGGCAACCTTTTCCTGAGGTGCCCTAGACTGCACATAAACTGTACAGGACTCAACACTGATAGAGACTTTTGACCTCTACTGTTAGTTGGTATGAGCAGTACAAAAGATCTGATAAATGTTTATGAAAAGTGTGTAATAAAGTCTCTATCAGTGTTGGGTAATATCACATGGCTTTTCATGTAAAGCCGCTCATCAAAGACCATAAGCATTGGATATAACTACACTGATTGCAGTGAATTAAACTTTACACCAACCATTTTATAGTTAGAATATGTTGCAGTTTTGTTTGGGTTAGTTTGGCGTGCTTAAAATACTAATGATTTAAATAGTGATTGATGATTTTAACTAAAGTATATAATCTTAATAATTTTTCAACAACACTTATTTTAGATTTTATTGAGCGTTATGTGATCATAATTTAAAACGATGTTATAAAGAATATTATAAATATAAGTTTAAATATTATAAATATAAATATTATAAATATAAATATAATAAAATAGATGTTTTATTGAATCCTATTTTTAATCTAGTCTAATTATGTACATTTTAAAGGAATGACTAGTACCTCATTTATATTTAGAAAAATTTATATGCTGTTCCTTATAGCCTAAATATTCTAAAAGCAAACGCGTTTCCCATCATTTTCCATTACATATATCTGTGTACCACTTACTACTACCACAACTGTCGAACTGTGATCAAGAACATTTTTGACCAAAAAATATAATGAATAAATCATATCCAAAATAAGTATTTCCATCCAAACCCTTTTAGTGGTCTGGGTAAAACATAGCTGAATGTTTTCCATAGCTGCCGCTGTTCATCTCTCTTGTGTGTTTGTGGGTGTATGTTTCTGGTGTGGCCTTTAGTGTCTGTTGCTTTGTCTACGTTTCAGTGAGGGCTGTCGGATGTTGGAGAACCTCAATCTGTCCTGGTGTGATCAGATCACGCGTGATGGCATCGAGGCGATCAGCCGCGGGTGTAGTGGCTTGAGGGCCTTGTTCCTTAGGGGCTGCACACAGGTGCGTGCACACACACACACACACGCACACAGTGGAAAGTCTCTCCTGGCTTCATGTTTTTGTGTGTAGCACAGCATGTGTGTGTGTGTTTCAGCTGGATGATCCCGCACTGAAGCACCTTCAGAAGCATTGTCAGGAGCTCGTGACAATCAACATGCAATCCTGCACAGTAAGGCGTGAACCTGGCACTAGCGGGGGAGCACACTGTACCTATATAAAGAAAATGACTTTAGCACGGGCTCAGTGTAGAGGATTTGTTTGAAAATTAGCCTTTGTTCTTGGACACCAAATGTTAGGCAGGTCATGCTTTGTCAATGTGATCATGTTACCATCTAAACATGCAGTGTAAACTAGCCCAGATCCCTGGGGCAACTACAAATCCATGGGGGAGGGGGCCAGTGTTCCGCTGCCCCCATTACGTTCCTTTGTCCAAGCGTCAGGGTTTATATTCACTTTTCCCCCATTTCCCATCACTGCGTTGGGGTAAAGGAACACTTCACATGGTTCCTCAGCGGTGTGTGAGGAATCCTCACGTCAGCAACTGTACGGCATCATGGAACGGTCCGGCTGCTTTTGAAGTAAAGCGCTGACTGTCCGAAGTCCCCGTCCCTGTAGAGATGACTGGCATCAGGACCTTAGGAGGGTTTAATGGACACAGAGATGCAGAAAAAATGCATGAGTCAGCCCAGAATGGAGGAGACATCAGAAAGAGCTGATGACCAACTGCTAACGTGTTTCTGCTTTGATTTTAAATACAGGGGGCATTAATTTAAAGAAACCCTTCTAGAACTAATGGCAGAAATCTTGACGTGGCTGTTTTTGGTCCTGCAGCAGATAACAGACGAAGGCTTTGTAAGCTTGTGTCGAGGCTGTCACAAGTTGCAGATGGTGTGTGTGTCTGGCTGCAGCAACATCACCGACGCCTCTCTCACTGCTCTCGGCCTCAACTGCCAGCAGCTGAAGTAAGCTTTATACGACACGTGGGCACACGTGGGCACACGCCCGTCCTCGCACACGTGGGCACACGCCCGTCCTCGCACACGTGGGCACACGCCCGTCCTCGCACACGTGGGCACACCCAAAAACACTCTCTCTGATGCACATTTTTAATTTGTTAGGATCCTGGAAGCTGCTCGCTGCTCTCATGTGACTGACGCCGGTTTCACTGTTTTGGCGAGGGTGAGTGCAGAGGCGCACACACACTCGCACGCAGACACACACAGACACACTCGCACGCAGAGCCACACGCAGGCACTTGGTCACACATGGGTCTGACAGCATGACTTTCCTAAACAGCACTTTAAGGACTGAATGAAACATGGGGGCATAGGAACGGAGAGGCATTCTCTTCTCCCTACTGTTCACCTTTCTCTTTTTTTCCCTCAGAATTGTCATGATTTGGAGAAGATGGATTTAGAGGAATGTATCTTGGTGAGTCCTTATTGTGCAGATAAAGTCACACATTGCCTTGACTGTTGTTTGGTAGAGTTGCTCCTGGCTTTGTTAAGAGTCCTCAGGTGTGAAATGGTATGTAACAGTAATATATGGGTTGCCAGTTCCAGCAGTTATGAATAGGTCCAAGTAATGCATTTGTTTCCATGGTAATTTATTTTTCTACAGAACAGTAAATGAACAACTTTTTTTTGTGCTGTGTATTTGTGTGTGATATTTCAGGTGACTGATAATACATTGGTTCAGCTTTCAATCCACTGCCCTCGGCTTCAAGCCCTGGTGAGTGGCTGCTGCGTGTGCACGTGCACGTGCACGTGAGAGGGAGGTGTTGCACGTGCACGTGCATGGTAGAAGGATACGTCACATGTAGAAGGAAATATCAATCACTACTATCACCCCTTGTCTGTTCAGTTTAGTATTATTGTATAGTGGGTTGTTGTTGTTGTTGTTGTTGTTGTTGTTTTTACTATACAGGCTGGTTCATGCGTTTGTCCCGTGCATTACAGAGCCTCTCGCACTGCGAGCTGATAACTGATGACGGGATTCGTCACCTGAGCAGCAGCGTGTGTGGCCAGGAGCGCCTGCAGGTGGTGGAGCTTGATAACTGCCCCCTCATCACGGACGTCACGCTGGAACACCTGAAGAACTGCCAACGCCTCGAGCGCATCGAACTCTACGACTGCCAGCAGGTCACTCGCGCCGGCATCAAACGCATCCGGGTCAGCCACCGCCTACTTCCTGCCAAAATGACATAATGCACCTCTTTAGCACATGAAATTAAATGAGTATTCTTCTTAGCTGAATTGAAATGTGCTAGAATTTTTGTAGAGCCTTGGCATTTTGAAATGAGAGATCCCTGTTTACTCTTGGTTGTTTTATGTGTCTTCAGTATCAAATGCAGATGTAAACACACCCATAATGCATTTAAATTTGACTTGTATCTGAAGGTTCAAACCACTTAAGGAGGTGTTCTAAGACGCATTTATGATGTTATAAAAGTGTTTAAAGCATCCGCTTTTCTAAGCCCAGATTTAACAACCAAAATTCTTCCCCTTCCTTCACGCCATACAATGTAACCATTCAGAAAACACCAAGTCACCAAGTTTTCACACCAAGTTTTCTAAGCGGCTATGTTATACTGCGCAGCATTAAAAGAAAAAGAATTTAGAAAGTTGTCTGCCAGGTGGTATGAGAGGATTTGCTTCTTTTGTTTGCACTAAATAGTCCGATTTCAAGGTGGCTAACCGGATTAAGCTTGCTGCCTTTGATTACGTAGTGCAAATGCTTGTGGTTAAAACATTATCAGGATAAGCTCCCAGTACAAGATGCATTCACTGAGCAAGTGTAAATGGGGTCAGAGATGGTTTAATGTTGGTACTCCTCTTTCTTTAGCTGCGTAATACATTTGACATAATTAATCATGTAGTGAAATGTTGCCTCTGCCTCTTTTCTAGGCCCACCTCCCTGAGATTAAGGTCCACGCCTACTTTGCCCCAGTCACACCCCCTCCCTCAGTGCATGGGGGAGGCCAGCGTCTTTGCCGCTGCTGTGTCATACTCTGACAGAGGGTGGGCTTTCTGAGGAACACCATAGAGAGTCGAGCTGTCAGTCAACTTCTGAACCCTACCCTGGTCCTGCAGGGCCCCCACTGTTCAACTCTGCCAGGGGTGTGGCTGTGGGAAGCATGGTTTGTTCACTGGCAGCAGGTCTGTGCTACACAAGTCATACAAGTTGCAAATGCAAAATACAACTCAACATGAAATATAATTACTACATACGATGTGACCTGTTGGATATACGAGAAGAAAGTGGAAGAGCCACCCTGTAAAATATTTCATATTTGGATCTATAGAAAACCCATTCATGGAAGTATTCAATGCCGTATGACATGGAACTACTGACTAAAGAAGCTTGCCTGTGTGGGGTGACTCCCAGGGCTTCATGGCAACCAGACAGTGTTTACGTTTTGCTCCTCTGTCACCATTAAGAATGCATTCCCTCACAAGGGAGCCAATAGATTAACAGAATGAGCAAAAGGGAGCAGAGCGTGAGACTCCTATGTTAGCCATGGGAGGGTGCTAGAGGCTCCTCCCACTGTCTGTATCTGCTTCAGAGTGGAGAGTGGGAAGTCAAGAATTCTGTTGGACTTGGAGTTTGCGTGTGTGTATGAGAGTGTTTAATTATGGGAAAACAAAATGTAACACTACAACCAAGGGATGTGTGTTAAACTAGAGTGAAATGGTTCTTATTTTCTGTCAGTACTCATCATTATTTGACAGTGGGCAGAGGGAGTATAATTTTAATGAACTTGGCCAATTGTCAGAGTGCCCAGGGTGGGGTGGGCTGGTAGTTGTTAGATGGAGAAGAGTTGGAGAGCTTCTGTAAGAACAATAAGATTGATTTAACTGATTGGGCTGTATCAGTGTAAGTGAAGGATTCTTAGGAGTGATGTGACTTCATATTTAGAAGAATTATATTTACTGAGGGACTTTAATATCAAATAGAGAAACGTGAATTTTATGTTCTAAGTGCAATATTGCAGTATCTTCAAGGCCCAGATTGTGTTCTATATGTGAGGATTTACAACAGTCCATATTCAGAAATTTTCTTGGAAATGATGTAATGAAAATATTCTTTTACAATAGACCTGCTTCTATCCCCATATACCGACTTAACTATATTTGCTGCCAGCAATTGCATATTTACCTAGCTGACAAACTACAGGGCCCAGTGTGCAATTTGTCAAAAAAGACCGACATGGAGGGTCTGCTTTTATGCCAATGCAGTGTCTTTTAATGCTCATTTCCCAGTGTGCACAAATCTACATACAAGATCTTATGTGATTTTGGGCCACTGAAAAGAATCTTTGCACACTGGACCTCATTTTACTAATCCAGATGACTGTTGAATCGATTGCCTAATCAGTGAAGATGTCTTTAGGGTGTGAGTGCCTTTGATTTTGCTATGCTGGAGAGAGCATGGGAAATTTGGCTTCAAAGAGAAAAGACTCAGGGCTGCAGTGTCGTACTTCAGATTTGGTTCTTCCCAGCTTCGTCAATTTTTAGGACTGGAGACCATCACAGTAAAAATCTATATTAATTTACAAATACTGAACCATATACTGCAACCAAGCCCTACAACCCTGTTTAAGAACTGAAGATTAAAGAAAGAATTTGAACTTCACAGCAAACGTAAGGACAACCCCTCTCTCTCTTTAATATTTTTGACAGAGTTGGAAAAAAGTTACCTGATTTGTCCTCGTGTTCTGGTGTTACTGTGACATTTCTTTAAATAAAAGATCTGAGCAGTGTGTCACATGCAGTCTATATGGTTTACATTGAACTTTAAACTTTGTTTTCCATGTTTTAACACAGAACCCAAAGTCATGCCCTTTTTGAAAAATTAGATTATTTTCTTATGTTTTACCTCCTGCAGTGTCTGGTTGTCCAAATAGTGTCTGTTTTACACTATTGTCCAGTTTTTATTTTTTTTGGTGGTGGTGTCCTACAAAGCAGAAAAGGCATACCAGTCTACATGGGTGCAGGTCTGAGAACCAGTCTACACCGGTGGATGTCTGAGAACATGTTGCTATGTCCTCACATGCTGTAAAAGTCTCATAGCACCTCCAAAGTTGGCAGATAATCCGATAACCAGATAATCAAGCTTGCTACTTTTGTGTTAATAACTCTCTAGTGTACTTACAATATTACACACAATATGGTCCGTGTCTCTTCATCTCACTAGAGGTTACTTATCATTTGAATTTTTTTTTCTGAAAAATGCACTCACCATCTTAATATAGCCACCGTCTTGTTTTCCTTCCATATAAGTAAGGAGGCAGTGTTGTAGTCTTGCTTTACAAATAAGGCAGGTTGGCAGACTACTGAATTAGGGTTACCTTGGAAACTGTTACTAAATATTTTCTCTCTAAATAATTCTCATTTCTCTCAGACCAAGAACGGCCCAGCTTGAAGTTTGCGCAACTCTCGTAAGGAAATTTATCACGCAAAGACTTCTTCGTTTGTGTGCGTTATAATGTTTTGCCCTAGATCCGAGATAAAGAAGGAAATTTCACTGAAGTTAGGGGAAGAAAGGCTGGAATTCACTCCATCATGTTCACATATCAGCTGAAAATGGCTCCAGTTCAACCAGATGATTTATATCATAACAATCGTGACGGAAGGACTGACATTTTGTTCCCTACGTTCTGAGTGTGATCTGCTAGCAGGTTGGTGCTGAAAACCTTTAGAAAGATTGGACTGAAAGCATGTAGCAGTGTGACTAGCTTCTCAAAGCTATAGTGTGGAGGTTAGTAAGATGGGATCTGAGGGCCTGCCTTTTAACCTAAAATACTTCTAGTTCACAAATATGACATTAGAGAAAATGAACCTAATCATTTTCTAAATGTTGATATTAATGCTTAAACAAGTGCCAAGCAGGATTTATAATTTTATTCACTGGTGTCCCTTAAATGTACATTGAACCAATACTACCTGTGCTAATATGAGACTGGTAAAACAGACAAAAATGAGAATACACACGTCTTTGCTCTCTCAATTTTTTCTTGGTTTTTAATGATATTAAAAGCTTATTTTGATGTTATAAAAATGGCTACATTGGATCTTCAATCAGCAAAATGTAATACTAAGGCCTTTCATTTAACATGTTTTGAATAAACATGTAATCAGGAATGAGTATTCTGTAAGTCCCATCTTCAAAGAGGAGATCTACGGGGATTAAATAACCTCCCAGTTAAGACCAGTGAGAGGTGGTAGAGTGGCAGGTGGCTCTATGTTAAAGCTATCAGCAAGGCAGTGCTACATCATTATAGGAATAAAGATAAGAAACGTAACCTTTAAGCTATCCTCCATTACTTTGTCACTATGGAAATAAAATATGAAGTGACACACATGCTAAACATTCACCTTTCAATAGTGACAAAATGAGAGAAAACCAAAGAATAGGTTGTTCTTCATAAAATAGACAAAAAAAACCCCCAGAAAACGCCCACCTCTGCTTAGTTAAGAAGTTTCAGACAACTGAAACTATGGAAGAGGTTGGAGTCGTGCATCCACACACAGTAAAGATGATCGTTTGAGAGGCAAAGGTTCACTCAAGGACAACTGCAGGACTTGACTGCATCCTGGACAAGACTGGGTCATCTTCCAGCTGGACAATGACCCAAAACATACTTTCATATCCAGACAAAAAAGATCTACAGGACCACAGAATCAATGCCTGTCCCCAGTTGCTTGGTCTAGACCCCATCTGAAAAGGCCCTTTCAGAAAAGACCTCAGCAAAAGAAATGTGGTCAAAGCATTAAATGCACTGCCAATAATTGTGACGGTTGTGATGGTTTTTTTTTCTTCCTGTGATAGCAATGGTTGACTGATGTTTTCTGATTTTTTTGTGTAACAACAAAGACATTTTTGTTCTAAATGTAAAACAAAAGTAATATTTTCAGAGGGCAGAGTGATTGCAGATTTTTCATGACTACATGTAATATCTTGCAAAACGATTAACTACTAGAGCTTCAACGCGTACACAAAAGTGGACCTGTATGAATACAGTTCTTACATACAATCATCTAACACTAGAGGGAGACAGGGAGCCTAAATGTCTGAGATCGCTTAGTAAGATGGTTAAATCTAGTGTTAGTACCCGCTGCCAGCCAGCAAACAAATACACGTTGTCATGGCAAAGGCTTTATTTACTGCTAATAGCTATAAAATTATACTGGCTACAAAACGTACCGTTGTACTTACTGCTACCACAGTGTATATATATTTAGCATATCTGCTAAATACCATAATACTGTATTTTGCATCTTTTACACAACCATTTTAATTTGTTCAGGCTGGTATTGCCTTGTATGATATCACGATTATTGGTCTAGAATTTCATATATATTGTTGTTTGCACTTTTGTTCTTTTTATGTTGTACATTTTGTGTGGAACATTTTTTCCCTCTCACTATGTACTGGAATGACAATGAAACGACTGCTGACTTGGCCTCTTGACACTCATTTAATAACATAAGTTATCCATGCATTGTGATTGCGCAAACTATTGCAAGAGTGAAGTTAAATCAAGTTGCCCCATGATTCAGAAGTTGTACAAATAAAGTAATATAAGACTTATGGTTACTGTTCGTGATGAGCTCAGGGAAGAGTCAGGGTAGGATAGGTTCAACAATTTCATTGTCACATGCCCATTAAAACAGACAGACTAAATTAAAAAAAAATAATTTAAAAAATGTGTCTGCATTTTTTCTGTGCACTAGCAAAAAGTGTTACATAAATTATAAATATTACCTAAACTGAAATTGAAAAATAAACAATGACAACTGCCTGCGTGGGTTTGTTGATATTTGGTATTTGCATTTGTAAACTCGCAAGCACCAGCAGAGGGCTCCAACTTCCTGTCAAACACTTTGCGAGCCTAACAATTTGCTTCACATTTACTACACCTACGCGAAGATCGTAATTATATATTTGAACTAAAAAACGCACGAAGTATTAACATTTCATCCTAATGATGTAACGTTACCGAAGTTGCAAATATTCTAAACGAAAATCACGTTTTTGTTCAGGAAATATGCCGGACAGCTGTGCGGCGTTGAAGGACCTTGAGGCCTTGGTCCTGCTGTCAGTTTTTGTTCAGTAGCGTATGCTTGGTATTCATTTGCCGTTACCCGAGGTCCTGTTGTCGTGATCGGGGGAGGGCTGAATGTGAGAGGCAGATGTCGTAGCAGTGATTATTTTAGGATTAAGTGTAACAGAGAACTATAAGAAGAGCCCCGCAATCAGCGCGCCTTCTGTGACACATTGAGAGTCCGCGTAAAAGCACCTGTGTGAAGCGGGCTTTTCTGAAATGGAGGCAAAGAGAGAAGAGGGAACAGGCGGCAGGCCCGAGGCCAACAAGCCATAAGTTCAGCTAGCTAGCATAGTTAGCCCTGGCTACCTAGCCTAAGTTATCTAACGATACATCTAGTTAGTCGTTTTGCTGAGCATCGTCGTAGAGTTCGTACGGTAGAGATTTTTCCTGCCCTTGCTCGCGCTTGATGTTTGCAAACTTGATTTGTAGAAACACTTCCGTTCGCTTCATACCTTCCGAAGTTCCCAGAAGTTGTTTTTTTTTATGTGGACGTGAAGCTTTTCCACTGTAACAGAAATCAAAGTTGACAATTACGTTAGCTGCAGCTAGCCAGCTAACTACCTGAGCTTATTTTAATTAGTACTAACTGTTTCGCGTAGTTGACGTTTCCTTACACTTCTTCATTTCATGTATGGTAACATTAGTAAGCTAATTGGCTAGATAGCATAGTGTTTTTGTATAGCTTGCTAATTTGGACGGCTTCTTTGGTCATAGTGGGAGCGACACAAACAGCCTCCCCCTTCAGACCGGGAGTTCATTGTAGTGCGAGCGGCTTGAGCTTTGGCTGGCTGACTGGCTAGCTATCTATAAAGCAATGGAGGAAAATGACAACATGGACTATTTTTACCAGCAAGTTTTGCAGAAGGACGTGACCCGGCGGCTGCAGGTTGGCCCGGATCTTATAGACTACCTCAGTGATCCACAGAGATCTTGGGATGTAGAACAGGAAAAAAGCCGTTTGGATAAAACCATAGACGAATTAACGGGGTGGGTCAATTCAAGCAATTACAAGGTATGTCGCTAGCTTTTCTTTTATATTGACTTAATGGTTCGTGTAGCTTAGCTTGCTTATCTAGAGAAAATCAGTATTAGCTACATCTGATCTCTGTGTGTAAAATTATTTGATGTGCTGTTAAGGCTTTGCTAGCTGTTGTCAGCGATGCAGACATTGTTTTGTTGCCACCATGCAGAGATGCGCTTAAAACCAGGTCAAAGTCCTGAGCTTTAAAGTAAATTTCACTCATACAGGGTTGGTTTATTCTTATTCAGTGATACAGTTTGTATGCCACGTATCTCCCGTAGTTCATCAAGAGCAATTCCTCGATGGGCTTCATGGTTGTCCTGTCACTTTGGCATTTGGTCAGGTTCCACTAGAATAAATGCACATTTGGCAAACCATAAATATTCACAAATGTTATCATAGTGCTGATTCTGTCATTACGGTAATTATTGATATATCTGTAATTTTGAAATGGGATGAGCATCTCTGTTTGGGCCGTGTGTGGCTGGGGGAGGGGTCGTACCGGTATTGTCCTGAGGGTATGGAGTGCGCTCTTAGACAATATAAGGAGATTGTCGCTCAGTTTAGTCGGGCGCTTTGTGTAAATGTGATTGATAGGATATCACAGTATTTCATTTTTGTTATGAAACGGCAGTGTATTAATGTGAAATGTTTTTGTTGGAGCGTTTGTCAAAACCAGCGCCCAGGACTTGGAGTGCTGCCTAATGCCATGTCATTTTTATGAACGACTATGAGAATTGATTAGGTGACGCGTTTCTGAGATGTCAGTTTTCTTTGTTTTTCCCTCCTCGGCAAAACCGCTGTTAATATTAAGAATTTTACTATGCCGGTGCTGTGAGCAATTCGCCAATTTTCTTGACACACGGAATGACTGAGAACATCCTTCAAACTCTTTTAAACACTGCAATAATGTAGGACTGATGAAGCCTTCCTAGATAATACATATTTAGGTATAAACGACATAAAAAAGAACAATGGCAAAGTCTTGCACTTACTTTATGCACGATTTGCAGATTTTCTGGCACCTGCAAATAAGAGCTGGTGATTAATTTCCAGCCCTTTACATAAACTGAGCATTTTTCACAAAACCAAGGCCAACCATGGCTCTGTAGTGTAGTGTTTTGTGGGGTTCTTTAAACATAAGCCTGTGCTCTTGGTGGAAAGCGGATGTCTGCTGCACTCAGCAGGACTGGTTTGGAGAGGCTGGCAATGCAGCCAGGACCCGTGAGATCAGATGAGCTTGACGTGAATCACACTGCCCTTGTAAGAGGAGGATGCAGTGCCTGTTTAACATTGAGCTCCAGCAGGTGTTTTGATTAAATCGCAGGGCAGCGAAACTGAGATGTCTATGTGAATCTTAATTTATAAAAGTGTTAGAAATCTCAGGGATGACATTAGCACTAGTCGTGTCCATTCAGTATTGCTGTTTAATGCACATATGAAGTATCCATAGGGCATGTACAGTACTGTAGAGGCAGAGCAGCAGCAAACACTTACCTTGTCTTAGATGGGACTCTCGTTGGATGCTTTGACTAAAATAGGTCATAACTGGAGGCTCCTGGGATGTAGTTAATATTTGATTGTTTCTCTGGAATGTGAACTTCCATTCTGCAGTGCCAAGAAACACACACTGCAGCCATCCCACCACAAGCCTCAAACACAAAATAAAATACATTTAAACAGAACACACACAAACGCAGAAGCACATTAGTAATGCTAAAGTCCAGAACCACAGCACTGAGTCTGGTCCCGGCGTTTCCGCAGGAAGAGGCCTAGCAGCATCCCTTTTTGTTTTTTGCTTGTATTGTTGCACATTTATAGTAACGTGCATTTTGTGTTGCTATTTCTGACCGTTCACAAGAGATGAGAGAATTGTGGGTCTCCATTACAGGATGATCTGTGCTTTTTATTTGCATCCCAATTTTTTTTGTATTTTCTTGTTTGTCTTCAGGTTGCCCTGCTGGGGATTGATATTGTCAGTGCATTTGTTGACCGGATGAACGATCGCTTTCGAGGTTATGTAGGCACAGGTAACGTGTTGTACGTGTGTGTGGATGCATGTTGTTCTGTGCATGTGTGTGAGGGTTGGAGAGTGGGGGAGGGTGTTCCTTTACATATCACTTCCCCCACATATAAATCTGACCATGTTAAGCCAGTGTCTTTTAAATTAAATTGGAAAATAAGACAATGTAAGCCCAGCTGCTTCGGTTGCAAGGGGAATACCATTGTGACTCAGTTCTCATATGATGATGTAATCTTCAGATGAATGCCACTCTCTCAGCTGTCTTGGTCCTCCTCCCTCTCATTTTACCAAGGAAACAGCTTGTTTCTGCTAAAAACAGAGCAATCCCCCACACATAACCTCAGGCCTCTTTGAAAACACAGATTACAAAGTGTAAGGATGACAATTTTAATGGCGTCCTCTTGATTTTGAAAACACATCATTGTAATTGGAGTAAATTAAAGACAGCCTCTGCTCCCACCCCCTGTGCTCTCTCTCTCTCTCTCTCTCTCTCTCTCTCTCTCTCTCTCTCTCTCTCTGTCTCTCTCTCTCTCTCTCTGTCTCTC
>JAOYMR010000004.1:12473519-12489835 GCA_025802075.1 Tenebrosternarchus preto | reverse complement strand
TGCTTGTGTATGTGGGTGGGTGGGTACACATGTATACACGTATGTGTGTGCTTGTGTATGTGGGTGGGTGGGTACACATGTATACACGTATGTGTGTGCTGGTTTTTGTTTCTCCTCGTGTACTTGTGCAGTTCTGTCATATCGTACTGATACGAGTGTGTCTGATTTCCCAGATTCTATCAGGGAACAGAACCCCAGGCAGGTGTGTGTTCCATAACACTGGCTTCAAGGAGTCTATGCCTCTTCAGCTCGTGCATGGTTCTGCATGAGCAGATCAGACAGAGACGCTGAGTTCTGGAGACAGGGAGAGCATTTGAGATGGGCGGGGGGGGGGACATATTTTATTGACATGGTTACACACTGACAGGCTGTGATGGTGGAGAGTGTCAGTCAAAACGAGGACAAGGCAGAGCGAGAGGGGCAACTGGCGTGAGAGGAAAGGGGAGGACGGCAAGGAGTGTGTGTGTGTGTGTGTGTTGGGGTGGGGGGCTGGGGGAGGGGCAGACTAGATCATCGTCTCTGAGCGACTAAGCCCCTCCCACTGATGTGTGTGTTCCAAGTAGAAGGTTATGTAAAGGGGAACCGAATCTCTAGGCTGTCATACACATGCAGTCTCTCAAGCTTGTGCGCAGAAGTATGTCTGGCGATTGGTAGGAGTTTAGCTGCGTTTGAAATCCTCTTCTCACACAAAGGAAGGCAGCCATGGCTGTGCAGGTGGGTGGGATTTGGCGTGTGCTCTCTGGCTCCGTCTTGTTCACGTCTGCTTTTTCTTCATGCTGCCTCTTAGACATTTTCTCGCCGTGCTCACTGGCTCTGGCAGCCTGTCTTGACTTTGATTTGTCGATTTCCATGCTTCCATTATGCTTCTGTGCTCTTCTCTCTGCACCCTTTTGCACACAAAGAGGAATAATTGTGCTTTGGCTGCAGTGTGTGCACATACATGTGTGTTTATGTCGGTGCGTGTGTGCTCCTCTACATGTCTGTGTATGTGAGAATAACTGGGCTGATGCATCTAGACCACACTCCTTTTGCTAAGACACACAGTCCTGCAGATAAACATGGATTTGTATACACTGTATACACACTTTTGTAGAATCTCTGCATGATCAGGCTGTGGTTTTGTGTGTTTGTTGGATAGTTTGGCTTCAGTATGACCTATTGCGTTATTTTCCTCTGTGTTGTATGATCACAAGATTAATTTGCATTTCTGAGTAATGTTCTGCATGATTCATTGTCACAGATATTTTTCAGAGGTATATAAGTATATTGCACATGTAGAAAATAAAAACAAAGGGGAAAGCTCTGTGCATACAGGTTGTGATTTTCTTTACTGCATAATCATTAATTTGTGAATATAAAATCAGGCCTGTAAGGTGTTAAGTAGTCTACCCTTTTTTTTCCCCAGCATGAAGCAAATTGTCTTCACTTATGGTTGAGAGAATCTTGTCTGTTTTGTAAAAGTCTTTTGTAATTTATATACATAAATTACAAAGTAATTACTTTGTAATGTATATGCATATTTAAATCTTAGTAATCTGTGATTTAATAATTTCTTGGTATGAGCTTTTTTTATCAAGTCTATTCATTAAATATTTCTCTTTTTCAACCATGGTTGAGGTATATACCCAAAATATCTGGTCTGGGACATTTTGTGTTTCAGTTTCTCCAGCAGAGCAGGAGGTTTATGACCATAGTGGGATTTCTGAGAGGGTTTAATAAGTTCCTTATAACGAGCTGGAACATCTCCCTCCGTTTCCTTTTCTTTTCTAATAGATTTCTATACATTTAAGGGTCTCTATCACCCATGGGCTATAATAAGTTCCTTATAACGAGCTGGAACATCTCCCTCTGTTTCCTTTTCTTTTATAATAGATTTCTATACATTTAAGGGTCTCTATCACCCATGGGCTATTGATGGTGTTTATTTAACTTTGTAAACTGTTGTCAGCTAGGATTACCTGTTTTGAGAAGTAAAATGTTTTCTCTTCAGTGGCTTTCCATTGCACATTATATAATGGTTTGCACCAGCATATCATGGCTCTCATGTGTGCTGCAAGATAAGTCTCTTTTCTTTGACTAATTGCAATGTTTCAAGGCCGGCACCGTGTCTCTTATTGTGCCACATATACCTTGATAGTGTTTTACCCTGTTCATTGAATTAGATTGAATTGAATCTCTGTTGGTAGGGTCTAATAGTCTGGGCAATATATCAGTTTTAATGTATTCAGTCCTTGAGTTGACACAATAGAGTTGACACCATCTTTCTATATTTTCCTTAATTCTTTATATATGGGTATATGGGTAGATGGTTGCATTGTGATTGTATTGCAGATGTTTTTGGTATGTTACTGTGTAGAAATTTACAAGAGTGTTTGTCAAAGGCCATTTCAATTTCTCATGGTAGACTATAATTATATGAAAGTAATTGGGTCCAGTGACCATATTCTTTAAATGGTTTTGTCACATTAGGAAATAAGTTTATCGGTGGCCCAAGATGGATCAAAATATCACTGATGTAACCAGTTTATGCTCTGTCCCTTTTAATGGTATTTCCACTAATATGTTAATTTTTTATTTTCCATGTCATGCTTTTTCCACAACGTGCAGCGATCTTCATATTTTGTCATGTGTTTGGCATTGTATAAAACCAGATCATTATGTATCAAGTGTGGGTATGAACGCTTCTAATATTTTAGCTATGATAGAAGTGAATAATCTGGAATCTACATTAAGAACAGATACTAGTCTGATTAACCCAAATACCACTTATCCTTGCCTCCTCTTGGTATAACTGAGATTCTTGCCTCCTTCTGGCTGGATGGCATATGCTCAGAGCAGGGAGTATAACAGAAATGAAACTCGTCGTTAAACTACTTAAACCATTCTGACATAAACCCAATGTGTTTATTATAAACTTACAACTTGCAGTTTTTAGTTAACCTTCAGTTATCCCAGCAGTCATCACTCTGTTTTGTTACTGATTTCAGGTGGGTAACTCTAGGGAATTTAGGTAGGTGTCAGATTGGGTTACGCTTTTCTCCAGAACATTAGAATATACAGGGTTTTTTTTTTTCTTCTTTCTTTTTTCAGTTTCCATGCCAACATTTTCATAGATTTAGATCTGCTTTCATAGTGTCTCTTTCAGATTCATTACTTTTTTTTTCTTGAGCTCTTATATAGGCAAACTATTAATATCACTCCTAACTTTTCTAGTGTCCTCTAGAAATCTTGTGCCAAACTGTGTTTTTTTTTTCTTCTAGTTTGCTCAGTTTGTTTTGTAACTCCTAAATATTCCTAATATCTTTATATATGATTTTCAATCTTAAGAGAACCTTCCCATAGAACGTATCCCAGAGAATTGGAGGGGAATAGGAGAAAGTTTAGAATGGTGGGTCAAATCCATGTATTAACATTACATTTCAAGGAAAGATGAATTTCTTTTTATTTATTTATTTAATTTCTTGAAATAGGGTTCATTGAGTACACTAGAATTCTACTTAGTATTCATTTGTTAAAATCAGCAGATAAATGCATAAGTGCATGGCCTCAGTTGCACAGGTATATTTTGTGTTATATTTCTTGAAATGTTATGAAATTGTTATTGGAGAGACATAGAGAGACACAAGTGAGTAGTGGATGTAATCCCAAATTGACTGTGATGTTTTTCAGAAAGTGTGTCGGCTTAATGTAGGAGCTTTGAGTCATGGGTTTTCTAACTTGTAATTGTATATATATCCCATTTATCAAAAGATCTTCTGTTTCAGTCATCATGATATTAGTGATTTTCTGGAAGAAACCAATACTACTTCCTTGGGGTGTGTTTATATTTAATAGAATAATATAAATGGGAATATAGGTTACCATCTATATTCACTCTTTCTAGTATAAATATGCCCTCTTCATCTCTCATTTCAGACAGTTTTGCCAAAATCTAGCTTACCTAAGTTGAGGATAGCAACTCCTGTCCTGTGTTCATATTTATGCGTAGAGTAGAGCAAATAAGTCCTTTCTGTTTCATTTTTCTCATTTTAGAGTTTCCTTTATACTACATGGACTTCTTCTTTCTTCATTTTAGAATTTTAATTTGTTGTTGTTGTTGTATTCAGTAGTAATTTACTTTGCCACTTGCCTGTTTGTCCACCAGCATGTTGTCGAAGTTAGAAAAATAGAACTTTGCCGATCTACTCCCAGGGCAAACAAGAACAGAAAATCGTTAATGAGAAAATGGTTAAAGGACCTCCAGTAAAGTGGCTTTATGGAGTTGTTATTATTGATAATGTATTGGTGGTATGTTTTGTATGGTGTATATATATACACACACACACACACATTTTACGTGTGTGTACATATTATTATGTGTGTGTGTGTGTATAAAATATAAATTGTGTATACACACAAAATATTGTTTTGTGAAGCACTTTGTAGCTTTGTCTTAGAAAAGTGCTATAGAAATAAAGTTTACTTTCTTTCTCACCGTCTCTGTCCTCCCACAGTTTTCCAAGTGGAGTGGGATATAGCTGCTCAAGCACACACTCCTCCATGTGAACACACTGACATGCACACTGTCTTTTGCAACTCCACCAGCCTCATGCTGTCTTCATGATTACTTGTAGTTTAACAGGGAATGGAAGTTGAATGTGGACCTTTTGTTTGAGAACAGTTCATTAGCTAGAATGCCTGACAGTACAGGTGTCCTGTATCTGTAATATTGTCTTGGAGTTGCACCTTTGCCAACTTACCATGGTGGAAAACATGGACTGTCATCTCTCCATCATTGTCCCTTTATTACAAGATTCCCTTTGACAGTGTTTTGACAGCTTAGTATAAAAGTTCCAAAGAAATACTAGTCAGTTTGACTGAAGTCATGGACATTTTTAATGCAACCTGCAGCGAGGTGACTTGAATTACTAGACGACACTTTGGCAAATACTACACTTTAATATTACTAGGTTGTAAACATTCAGAGCACAGACTTTTATTTCCATTTTCCTTTCAATTAATTACAAGAATAAATAAAACGATTGTATTAATTTGACAATGATGGATTTTATTTTTGTTTTGTGAGTGTGTGTGTCCCTCTGTTACCTATTGAACCACATTGTTGGCTGCAACAGACTATTAACTTGTATCTAATATTTAATTCTTGTATCTAATATTTAATACTTGTATCTAGCTAATATCTTCTACCCTTCAGAATGGTTTTGTCAGTTATACTGGAGCACAGATGTCTGCTTGAGATTTCTGGCAGGTTTATATTGAGGCTCTCCATGTGTTCTGCACCAGTCAGCTTCCCCTCTCACCTGACAAAATGACACCCTCTGCTCATAATAGGATACTAACTTGGCATCATCCTTTATAAGGGCTGTGTGCCTTTGCAATGTGCTATTATTGTTGTCTTCTTTATCCGCTAATTTGTTTGAAATATTTCCCATCGCTGAAATATTTAAATTAATTATTTTTAAAGGATTTGCGCAGTGCCAAAAGGAATTTTAATTCCAATATTGCATATCAATTTCTCATTAGCAATGAGAGACCCAGGTAGAAAACCAAGGAGTGTTACAAAGCTGTGGTGGAATCAAAGTGTGGTGTTATTTATGTGTACATTGTTGTAGAAATTTTGGAACTTCATCTAAACCATGACTGGGTTTCTATACCCATCCCTAAATCCTGAGATGGTCAATGAGGTGATTTGAATTATTCCTGACCATCCAGTTACAGCTGCAGGACACTAAAGGGACTGGGACCTCACTTTTCTCTCTCCTCATTCACATTTTTGAATGTTCTGGGATATTCATGTGTTCATAGTCCTCTCTGTTTTATAGGTTACAGTCGATTCTGAGCCGGTTTGATGAAGTGTTGAATTCTGGGAACATGGCTCTCAGTCTGAGTCAAGGTAAGAGAACATTAACTATAAATTGCTGGCATCATGTGGTGTTCTGGTGACTTTGAGGTATAATTGTTTATGTAATGGTTTATTCTCACACATTAGTCCAGCATCTTCCATCATCATGATAAGACATCCATTTTCTCTCGTGGGATCTCTGAGGATTCAAGGATCATTTTACCATTTTAATCATGGATAAATGGTTTTGGGCATGATGATTCAGTTTAGTCAAAATGACCTTAAAATAAATGGCTTGCGTCATCTTTCAGATGAACTTCATATATACTGCCATAGATTTTGCATTAGTCTATATGCTAATAATTTGTTTCAGTGCATTTGGCAAGACTGATAGATTAAGTTGAATTTAGTTTTGTGGAATTTAGTTGAAGTGTCTTTTAATTAAGATGTGTTTTTTTGATGGTTCACTACACATGCAGATGATCAGATTTGCCAAAACCAAATTCACATGTCTTTGCAGAATTCAGAGTGACAGGTTTTGGTGCAGTTTTTCAAATGATTACCGGTATATAATGATTTGTAGAAATTATTACTAATGTGGAAATTAAGTTTTGGGTGTTTTTTTGAGCTTAACAGCAGTGAGATTTTTACATATTTCTTGCAGGCGTATGTATTGGGGTCACATCTGTTTGGCTCAGGGATGTTTATTAGCAAATATACTTACTGTCCTATTTTGTGTGGCCGAACTAGCCAGCATAAAGATGCGCAGACACTCCACCTGCTCCGTCGGGCAGACTTCCACCAAGCCTGCCTCCGTGCTGCTGTTTGGCTGATGTGGAGGTCATCTAAAAGGAGCCATAGTTACTGAGTTAACTTGCACAGTAAGCTGCGTCAGTGGGGAGGAGATGTTGGAGAGAGCTCTGCCTGTCACTGCTTCACCCTGATGCGACGTGACTGAGGGAACAAGAGAGAGGGAAAGTGAAAGGGGAGAGAGAGAGAGAGAGAGAGAGAAATGGGGGGGTGGGGTGGTAGTGAGGGAGAGTAAGAGAGCGTGAAAGAGACTCTTTTCTCAGAAGCAGCGTAGCCATGGTATTCGGTGACGATGGGGATGGTAAGTGTGTACATGTGTGATTTGCTTTTGCGATTCGATGTTGCAGAAATGCACCTTTCGATGTCTGGTTAACTTGGCTGTTTTTGTCCATGTACTGTGCATGGCTAGTGCATAAAGCAGCTTGCTGAAAAAGTCGAATAGAGAGGAGAGATGTTGAGTGTGTGAATGTAGCTTAATATTTGGGGGGGGGGGGGTGTTCTCATTGTTCTCGTTTTAAGACTTTGAATTTTGAAAGTTGGGCGTTATCTTGGAGAGAATGCGTGTGTTTAATCCGTAGTTCTTTTTGCTGATGTAAGAATGCTGTTGTGTGTGAATGTGTGCATGCATGCACACGTGTCCAAGCACATACGTGTGTATTCGGGTTGTGTGGATACGTTCCTTTCTGCATCACTTGGGTTTCGTCTCTGCAAGGGGAAAGTCTGAACCGATTTTCAGGCCATCTTGCTGTCAAGTTCTTGTGATTAGACACACTCTTATTTGTATATTTATTTATTACCTAAAATCGAATTGCTTTCATGCACATGAGTGTGTGGCTTTTCTTTGTAGGTTTAGGCTGCAACATGGTGGTTTTGCTGTTACCTGGGCTGATGTTACGGGTCTGTTTTTGTTGCCGTTTGGCTTATACATAATGGAGGGTTTCACAATTTGTGCTTGGTAGAGTTGTGCTTGGTAGAGTTGTGCTTGGTAGAGTTGTGCTTGGTAGATGACCTCACCTCCTTTCCCCAAGTCCAATAAACAGATTAAATTAAGTTACAGCTGAGGCACTGGAAGGTCAGAACTGCTCATGCCTGTGACTGCCATGTCGTACTGACTGCTCTGATGGATCATGTCCTGAGTGGCTAAACTATAGTAAGTCGTGAACTCTGGGGTTGTACCATGTGGAATCGTCATATTATAATGTGCATTTCAGTGTAGTTTTGACACAAGTGACTGTGGGATATAGGGTTTGTATTTATGGCACTAAGAAACTAGATTTTGCTTGAGATCCGTTTTCCATGTACAGTTAACATGTATAAAATTATTAAAATGTGTTTTGCAGGGCTTACTGACCTCACTTGAACTACTTGTTTTCAAGAAGTGATCCTATTTAAATTTTATATTATTCAGAAATTAACACATTTATTTATTTATTATTTATCATCAATCACTGCTTAATATTTTTTCATGCTATCTTAAAGATGGCTGGTTATAGATTGTTAATAGGGTAAAATCTCTTGACCAGAAATAAAATCTAACAAGTCATGATATCTGCGCTACTTTCTGAATCACAATTCCACAAATGATGTGGGCTCCCCCTGTTGTCATGGATACGGCCTTTTGAGAGGGGCCACTTCCCCAGCTCTGCTGTTTTCTCTTTTCCCTTTTTTCCCTTCCTTGTCAGCGCTCTCCCCATCCTTGTGTCCTCTCAACTTCTTTTAAAATCCTACTTCCTCTCTCTCTCTCTCTCTCTCCCTTTCTCTCTTTTTCACTCTTTCTCCCTCTGTCTTTTTTGTCCTTTGGTGATTTGTATTTCCCTTTTTTGGTTTGTTTGGACACACCCTTCTAGTGAAACAAAGGCAGATTATGATCGTATGCTAATAATGCTAATGGCACTGCTTTGAGACACAGAGCCCCTTTCATGGCCTGCAAGTGGGAGCAGCATTCGTAATGTTGACAGGCCCTAGTTTAGTAATGAGGTCATTTGCCCTCTCTTGCTCTCACTCTGTCTTGCTCTTCCCCAGACACACACACACACACACACACACACACACACACACACACGTATACAAAAGGCCAGATCTCATCTGTAGGGGTGTGGCTCCCCTTCTCTACCCTCCCGTTGCTACTTATTCCACTATTTATGTGCGTCTGTGTATTCGTTTGCTTAGCAAGATGGCAGTGCTCAACGGATGCTAATTAGCTTAGCCTCTCCCGACTGAGTGAACGCATTTGCATTCGAGAAGCATCCTCCGATCTGCAAGCTTATTGGCTGGTAAAAGATGATGTCATCACTATTCTGATTGGTTCTTCGAACACCTTGTGGAGGAGGGGTGAAAGGGATGAGAGGAAGAGTGGAACGAGGGAGGGGGAGAGAGAGAGAGAGAAAGAAGGGAAGAGGGTGAGATGGAAAGAGAGGGGGGAGAGAGCGAGCGATTGAGTGAGGGGGAAGATGCCGTCAGGCTATAGGGTGGTGGTTCCCATGGATCTTGCTGGGTTTCCTTCGTACTTTCTTGTTACCGTGAGACGGGCGGTCATGTGAGCGTCTGCTCTGGCTCTGCGTTGGATACGAGAGACACCGAGAGAGGGCTGCCTGCTGTAGGCATGAGGCGTCTCATCTGTAAACGCATCTGTGACTGTGAGTGTTCCTTTGATGAACCAACACACGGGGTGTGTGTGTGAGTGTGTGTGTGTGTGTGTGTGTGTGAGAGGGAGAGAGAGAGAGAGGGAGAGGGAGAGAAACCCGTGTGCGTCTGGGTCACTGTGTGCATGTAACAACAGCCTGAGTGTGTAACAATCCTGGATGTGAAATAGGGTGTTGTCCAGCATCTGTTGCCATGGAGATTTCTTCCCCCCTCCTCGTTCCCAGAGACAAGTACAGGCTGCCAGAGCTAGTGTGTGTCTGCATCTTGCTAGCAGTGGGTTTGCCTTGCACAGCCTGTGTGTGGAGGCGTGTGGGTGGTTGGGATAGGGCATGTTCTTACAGATGGAAGCAGTCCTCTTTGTTTAGCTCTCTGGGAATATAAGTGTGGAGTGTACATTTTAAGCCTTTAATGAGGCTCTGTGTTAAAAATTGACCATGACTCCTTGAGACTAGTTTCTATTTACCCTGCAGTAAGCATGTTTAGATTTGTATATGATTGTGATATTATTATTATCATCATTTATTATTACTATTACTATTGTTGTTGTTGTCGTTTGTGTGTTGGTTTTTGTATTTGAATGGTTCATTTGATTTATTCCATGTCGTCTATTCAGAAGACTTAGGAATCATTGCGTTAGTCCTGCAGTTCTATTTACTCACTGTTCCTTGCCTCTGTAATGGAGATGGTATAGTGTCTTAAAGGAACTAGTCACTTCACCATACAGAATCAATATGAAAGCACATTTCATATCCTAGCATAGGCTGTCTTTGAAATGGGTCACACACACACAGTCTCTGTCTTTCTTTCTTTTTCTCTCTCTTTCTCTCTCTCTCTCAGATCGAAGCTTTGATGACGACGACTCTGTGGACGGGAGTCGGCCCTCGTCAGCCCAGGCAGCTTTCAAAGTGCCCAAAGTACCGAAGAAGCCCAGCGATTCAGCCAGCAGTTCTAGGAGGTCCAGTGCTACAGGAGCCACCAAGCTGGGTGAGCTGCTGCATACACACACACACACACACACGTGAACAGTGATCAGCCAGGAACAAAACAGCTCAAAGGTTGGAGGTTTTCGCTAGTGTCCAGAAAGTTGTAAATGCCACGGCTGGCAGGAGAAGGGCAGAAGTGAGGCTGTTGTCCTGAGGGGGGCCCCCTAGCCCTGGACTCCTGCTCTTTAGCCCCAGGGCCCTTCAGCAGGATGCCGAATCCCAGAATGCTCCAGGGGCTTGAGCTGTGATTTATCCCAACTCATTCTTCATGCAAAATGCATCATCTGACAGTTTGCAAGCCGTTTGTGGTTCAGTGTCAGCTCACGCCACCTCTACAGCAGTAGCCATAATTCTATTTAGTGATTAAACACTGGATGTGTTATAGAATAAAGAAATTTAATTCTACTGTTAAACAAGAGATTGAAACAAACTGATTTATATTTTTTACTCAATTTGAAATGAATGAAATCTGCAGCACCATAAAAATACAGTAGGCTACTCCATTGCCTTAAATGTCATTGGCTCTTCAGCTAGCCAATCACAGCAATGCAACACATACAGTGTCTTCTGTGACCTTATGAAATTCAGCCAGCAACCTCGACAAGGTGACCCTTTAGAAAGTGATAAAGTGACATCAGATCTGTCGAACTTGTGTATTTTTTCCCCCCCACATCGCTCAAGGCATTTATCATTGCGGTACGAACGAGGATTTCAAACCTACGCTTTTTTTTTCTTCTGTATATTTGCACAGCATTTGCAGGGGTACTGAATATGTACAGGAGAGTGTTTCTTAGCATATCTTTAAACTTCTGAAGTGCTTCTACCTTTATTAAGTACAAACATGACAAGCATCTAGAGGAAGTAAATGTGGTTGAAAGAGTGGTGATTTTAATTGTGCATTTAGGTATTTTAACATGCATGCAAGCACCTCTGAACAGAGTACATGAAACACTTGGCAAGGTTAAATTTAATATGTTTAGGTCTGAGGCCAAACATAACATTGAGCACTTTTTATTATTGTATTTATAATAATAGACTAAAATATGTTCTGTGGGACACCTCCAGAAGTGCTGTTGTGCCTCCAGGTTAATTGGGTCCCTGTAAATACAAAAAATTCACAGAATCCAGATATTCCTGCTTGTCCATGGTCTGGCATGGTCCAGGTGCTTACGGATGACATCTAAACTTCTCGCACTGCTGGTGTAACGTGGTGTTCAGATGGCGATGGGTGTGTTTTCCGTGCTTCTCTTACCACTAAGGCCCTTATACCTGCTGTATAACCTAAAAAGCACATGCCACTCCCAGACGTGACCAGGATGTGTGGTTTAAGATGGTCCAAGGTGCGGCGACGTGGTTGTTATGATTGGCCAGGGCAAGGGGCGTGTAGTCTCCACAGAGAAGTGTAGAAACAGCTTCAGGGCTGATGGGCAACTTCAGAGAAAGCTCTCCTCAGAGAACTCCTGGAATTTTTTTCAGTTTCTGTTCAACCTCCAGTTTAGGTACCTTGACATGCATGCATGGTGATTGCTCAGAAGATTTGTAGAATTGCTGTTCTGAACATGGACATTTTAGCTACTGGAGCTGTTTTACGGGACTCCAGGGTAAATCGTTTTAGCCTAAGGCTGTTAAATCGCTAACTTAATGCTTTAGCTGAAATTAACATTGCTGTTTCATTTGATGATGCATCTTTTAATATCCTTAAGTCAAAGATGGTTGTGTTTTTTTCTAAAAAGGCAGGAAATATGGACAGGACGGAACTTCAAAACCGAAAATGCAGAAGTACAAAAAATTTCCGAATACTCTGAGTGTAGCGTAGAACACAGGAGCTGTGTGGTACTCACACCTTCTTTACTCTTCTCACCTCTGGGCTCTGTTGGTCTCATTCTTTTCTTGTCATTTTGTTACACTCTCACACTGATTTGTTTATGGAGCTGAAAAGTCACCTGTAAGCATTTCTCCAGCCCCTGTCTGACTGTCATGCCGAATGCCCCGGTGGCAGGTCTCCACCGTGGTCACCTGCCTGCAGGCTTGTGTCCTGCCAGCTGTAGGCCTGCAAACACAGTAAATAATGTCCAGCTCTGGCTTGTGATTTCACCCGTATACTGCGATTCACCCTCGAATGGCTTGGAGTTGGTCCAGTTAGAGCTGCAGCCTGCAGGCGCTAAAGCCTGAAGAGGATGCGTTTGACACCGGTTTACACGTTCTGCCGTGTTCCCCAGAGCAGCTCGGACTCTCCTGGTGTCCTTGGGTTCGGAAGGCGTGTTGAGATGGAAGGACGTCATTGGGGTTGTGTGGCCTGTCTGTAGCATCAGCAGGTTGAGCAGCGTCTGATGGTTTTGCTGAGCTCAACTCCCTGACTCCTCACTGCCTGGGGAGAAGCAGGTCTATAAAGGTGCTGTGGCGAGTGCTCACTCTTCAGCCCTCTCCTCCTCATGCGGGGGTGGCCCTCGTCAGTCCCACTCGGACACTACTGCCCTTCAGGGGCCCATGATTGACGGCTCAATCCTTTACAGACAGGATATCCGTCAGGACAGAAAAGTCTGTCTGTGTCTCTGTGTCTCTGTGTCTCTGTGTGTCTGTGTGTCTGTGTGTCTGTGTGTCTGTGTGTCTCTGTGTCTCTGTGTCTCTGTGTCTCTGTGTCTGTGTGTCTCTGTGTCTCTGTGTCTCTGTGTCTGTGTGTCTCTGTGTCTGTGTGTCTCTGTGTCTGTGTGTCTCTGTGTCTGTGTGTCTCTGTGTCTCTGTGTGTCTCTGTGTCTCTGTGTCTGTGTGTGTGTGCGCGCACATGCTCATGCACTTGCTAGAATTGTAACAGGCACCAAATGTGTAAAAACATGGTAGCTCAAATTAGATTAGAGGTGATTAAGCTGGTTGTGTGGAGTGTAATACACTAGACTTCCTGTGTTGCATTGCAGTGAAGAAATGACACTGACAAAAGTCCTCCACCCCCCACATGATACACCGAACATACAAAAAACAGAGGAAACCCCTCCCTTTGCCTGGGAATGCAGTGGTTTCCATAGGAACAGTTCAGTGTGCTCAGTTGTCATGGAGATGGATGCAATTATTAATACTTCTCTCTTAGTTAACAGTTTAAAATGGAGATTTGCTTTCAGATAAAACCCATAAAATACTGCTAACACATAAAATACTACTAATACTGGAATTTTTTAGTAATTATATGCATGTTTATATAAATGCGGCCATGTGTTTTCTGAGCAGGTGTGGCTAAAGAGGGAGCTGGAGCTGTAGATGAGGACGACTTCATCAAAGCCTTCACAGATGTGCCCACAGTTCAGGTGAGATCCACTTCCATACACTGCTCGTGATGACCGGGACTAGAGGAGATGTGTAAAATGCTGTTTTGTTGCTCTGTAGATCTACTCCACGCGGGATTTGGAGGACAATCTGAACAAGATCCGGGAGATTCTATCTGATGATAAACACGACTGGGATCAGAGAACTAATGCGGTGAGTCTCACTCTCGCACACCTTCTGGGCTTTGTAAGTTTAGAACTTTATGCATAGTCACACATGCACGTCCACGGTTTGTAAACTTTGGCTTTTTAAGCAGCACTATTTTATTAGACATCCTCTGAAAGACTTGCCTTGAACTGGATGCTGGATGCTTTCTCTAGAGTCTTATTTTGTTTTGGACATACATCTGTAGTTGAAACAACATCTTTTCAAGAGTTTAGTAAACAACATTAGCAATAATCAGTGTCACAAAGCCCATTGTGGACAGAGGTAGAAGGGTTCCTGGGGCCCTTCACACACCAGCCGATTGTTCTTATGTGTCCTGAAGCAAACCCAGAGGCAGGGGGACTGTGGGCGGCTTGGCATCCAGCTCACTGAAGTCTTTTAGCTCGTTAGGTTCTATAAAAGCCCACGATCACTTTTGCCGTTTGTTTGATTAGTATGTAGCCGCGGCTGGCCATCCTGTGCTCCACCTCTGTGGGAAACCTTCTCCAATCTGCTGTGATTAGAGCGATGTGCGCTCTCTCTCTCTCTCTCTCTACCTCTCTCTACCTCCCTCAGCTGAAGAAGATCCGCTCCCTGCTGGTTGCAGGGGCGAGCAGCCATGACTGTTTCTACCAGCACCTGCGGCTGCTGGACGGAGCCTTTAAGCTGTCGGCTAAAGACCTGCGCTCGCAGGTGGTGCGCGAGGCCTGCATCACCGTGGCGTGAGTGACGGCCAGAAGGGCCAATCACCAGAGAGCTCGGCGTGCAACACGCCACTCGGCCTGTCAGCAGAATATTCCAATTAGCCTCTTAATCAAGGGTTTAAAAATAAGATTGATTTGCTTAAAAGTTCAGAGTAAGAGAATGGCCTTGGGGGTTAGGTTAGTGAACGTCTTAGCTAAAAGTTTTGATTAGCTGGCTGTGTGTGTGTGTGTGTGTGTGTGTGTGTGTGTGTGTGTGTGTGTGTGTGTGTGTATGTGTAGGCATCTGTCCACAGTGTTGGGGAATAAGTTTGATCATGGCGCAGAGGCCATCGTCCCTGTGTTGTTTAATCTCATCCCCAACTGTGCTAAAATCATGGCCACCTCTGGAACAGCAGCTATCCGCATCATCATACGGGTAAACACCTGTGTGTGTGTGTGTGTGATCTGTGTGAGAGATCACACAACAGTGTGCGTGTGTGAGGGAGAGAGAAAGAGTGTCTATGTGTTTTGATGACTCAGTTACATAGGTGTGTTTGTCCTGGGTAGGGCACCTCTGGGAATTTGTGTGTTCTGACTGCTTTGCTGTGTGTGTGTGTGTGTGTGTTTGAGAACAGCATACTCATGTGCCACGCCTCATTCCTCTCATCACGGGGAACTGCACGTCCAAATCTGTGGCAGTGAGGAGGTGAGATACAAACACCATTTGAAAAGCAGAGCTCAGCTCTACTGGAGAGTCACACACATGCCACATAACTGACCCTGCCCACACACCGCATAATTAACCCCGCCCACATGCCGCATAACTGACCCCACCTCCTGTTTCTCCTCATCAGACGCTGCTATGAGTTTCTTGACCTGCTGCTGCAGGAGTGGCAGACACACTCCCTGGAGAGGTAGAACTCTGGGCAAGACCAGCATGACGATTGCCCTTGTTTTTATAGCAATTATAATTTTACATTGGTCCCTTAGCACAAAGGGGATAGTTTGGCTTTTTCCATGTATCACTTCATGCCTCTCTGGCTCATACACTCGCACGTATCTCTCTCTCTCTCTCTCTCTCTCTCTCTCGCAGGCATGCAGCTGTTTTGGTTGACAGTATAAAGAAGGGAATCAGAGATGCAGACTCGGAAGCTCGGGTTGAGGCCAGGAAGTGTGTGAACACCCCACACACACACACATTCAAAGCACATGTACATCTGAATCGTTAGCCGTTGGCTTTGAGTAACATGCTGCTGTTGACACGTGTCCCCAGAGCGTACTGGGGCCTTCGCTCTCACTTCCCTGGGGAGGCGGAGTCTCTGTACAACTCCTTGGAGCAGTCCTATCAGAGGACCCTTCAGTCATGCCTGAAGAGCTCGGGCAGCGTGGCGTCCCTCCCACAGTCTGACCGCTCCTCCTCCAGCTCCCAGGAGAGCCTCAAGTGAGAAACACACCTTCCTGTAGGCATCACACACATGGCTTTGAGGTATGCCCTTAGTGTCCCGACAGAAACCATCAACCACCCTGAAGGAGAGGGTGGTGTGTCACAGACCGTAACTGTAGTCTGGTGGTGAGGGCTCACATTTGCTACCTGGAAGACCCAGGGTGGAGGCTGGGTGTGGTTGCTGCTCTCCGCCTTCACTGATATGTTCCCTCACAGCCAGACACAGCAGCACCAGGGGAGATGTTTATTCTGATCCCTGATCATATCTTTTTTTGTTGTTTTGTTTTTTGTTTTGTTTTTTTTACCTCTCCAGTCGGCCGTTGTCATCAAAGTGGCCAGCTGCTCCAGGCAGAGGTGAGGGGTGTGTGTGTGTGGGGGGGGGGGGGGGGGGTGTACACCAACATTTAAACATGTTTGTTTTAAAACAACAGATAGTAAGAGAACAACTATTG